>CM035358.1:4299613-4510387 GCA_020137815.1 Hormiphora californensis
ACCCCTCTTTCCTCGGACCTGGAGAGATTATTATAGTGTGTCAATATAACAACACCAGTACAGCTCGAGGTGCAGGAAAGAAGGCTGAACAGAAGTGTTTAGAAGACAAGTTTAGTCAGTATTAAATATGAAACGTTTGTTATATTTAGTTGGTTTGGGAATTGTACCGCGGGCGGAGTTGCCTCATTGCCTCATGTTATATTTACGTTAAGATTGTGTATTTTAGCGTCTGCTGAAACATCAGAAGGCCTCTTCCTGATCTCAAACACGTGACTTCGATCTTCAAAAGTTCGTCCGAATTGGTTTGTGTTAATGTTGATCTCCAGATTGATCTCAGCATCACCCTCATTAAACTTGAAAATCTGGAGAAAGGTATGTTTTTATTATGTATATAATAGGGAGGGGATCGGAATCCAGACTCCAGAGATATGTTCAACTTGGAATTGTCAAAGGTGCCGATTCGAATTGATCTTGCTACGGAGATTCCCGTACTATTTTGTTGCGGGTACTAAATGTGAAGAGAAGTAGAAGAAGGTTGAGAGATAGAGAGCTGACAATTATAATACACGTGGTACTAAAACAAGATGACAGTATACCAGGAACCGACCGAAACAAGTAAACAACCAATCAGAACTCGTTATTTAGGTCACGTGACTAGTTACCAGCCAATCAGGGACCAGTATTTCCTGATTCGGTCGGTTCCTGCAGTATACCTGTAGGACAGGATCCTGTTGGAATTGGTATCCCCTGGCAACAGCCTCTTCCTCGTCAAGTCCGTAGATACTAGCTATTTTAATACCAGTCGGACTGTAATATCAGTGTGTCAGGGAAATATATTGGAAAGTATAATAACTTTGCGATGGAAAGATGTTTTATAGTTTATACTCTCCTACTTTATCTTACACTGCTTCACTGGTCACATATTGTGGAATTACTTACTGCCTGACCCTCTCTAACAAATAAATAACTATCTGCCTAACCCAGTGACCCTCTCTAACAATTAAGTAACTATCTGCCTAACCCAGTGACCCTCTCTAACAAATATTGTTGAGGAGGGTTAGAATATATAACCAGTAACTTACGCATCATCCTTCTCAGCGTTTAGAGAGGCATTGATAGAGGGATCAAATCCACCATCAGACAATTCACCAGCCGTAATGTTGTATCTGAATTATAGTGGTGGGGAAGATTAGGGGGGGGGAGAGACCGGAGGTAAGAATTTGGAAATGGATGCAATGTTTCCTGGCAAGGTGGTAAGATTCTAAGTTTCTACGAATATTCCGGATTTAAGAGGTTCAGTTTAGTAGAAGTTTTGTTTCTCCCTCTCTCCCTCTCTCTCTTTATAATAGGAACTACTGAAGAAAGAAATCTTTCTTCCACGGAAGATGCGTACATAGAAAAAGAGAAGGAAGGAAATGAGAATTGGAAGGATATCTTTCATGCTACAGAGCAAGTTAGAAATATGGGGTGGTAAAATATATAATATGCTTCTCAACACCCCTGTTTCAACATTTTAGACTGCAAGCAATCAGTAAAACGAACGCCCACCCCTCTCTCTTTTTCTACTGCACACAATAATCGGCTCGTTTCGAACTAATTTCATCTCCTTTTCTACCACTATTGCTTGTCTTGTCCCCACTCTATTTCTCCTATCCCTCCCTAATTACATTCTACCTAAATCGAACGACTTAATTAATATGACGCAAGCCCCTAACTAAATCCTACCTCAGCCGAATGACGCATTTCTCCTCAACCCAATCCTCAGGGATGGTCCAATTATAACTGTTCATGAATCCGTCCTTGTTGTTACCATGGTGATTATCCCGGGACCAGGGAGATGGGAGACACTCCGGGGCAGGGACAGCGTGGGCACCAGTCTCGATCCATGTGGGTTTAACAGACTTACCACCGTGGGAAACGTTCTGCTCGCAGTCCTCCTTGTTGTTAGCCAGATCCACATCGATATCTGTAATGGCAGCTAGTTAGAAGAAAGGGCTCATAGAATTTGGGGAAAGTTAGGAGAAATATAACGTTTGGGAGGTTCATAGAATTGCAGGAGAAAGGGAATGTTTTGAACGTTCATAGAGTTGGGAGATGTTTTGGGGAGAAAGTAAAACAGTGTAAAACATTACGTTACGTATTGGAGGTTATTACGTACCTGCGTCATATTTGTACCGGAGGTAATTCTCAGGGTACTGGCAGTATCCCTTGTTCTTTACGTTCTGTGATTCCTCCTGGTAGTAGTCACACCTCTTTACATCATTGGTGAAGACCACAATATCCTTGGGATCAGACATTATTAATTTTAGAGAGATCATAACTGTAGCAAAATATATAAACCCTCACTGACCTTCTCTTCACTCCGCCCAACCCACCCCCGATCCACACCCCTCACAGCCCTTCCCCCCCAACTCTTCTTACCCTCCATGGTGTGGGATGCCAGTAGGGGTAGTAATCCCTCTCTTCACTTCTCTGTGACCCACACCCCTCACAGAGCCACCCCCCCCCCCCGACCCACACCCCTCACAGCCCCTTCCCCCCAACGTTGGGGGAGTTGGCCAACTCTTCTTACCGTCCATGGAGTGGGGTGCCAGTAGGGGCAGTACTCCCTCTCCTCACTTCTCTCTACCCCCACACCCTTCACACCCCTCACAGCGCCACCCCCACAGCCCCCCCAACTCTTCTTACCCTCCATGGTGTGGGATGCCAGTAGGGGTAGTAATCCCTCTCCTCACTTCTCTCTACCCCCACACCCTTCACACCCCTCACAGTTCCACCCCTCACAGCCCCCCCAACTCTTCTTACCCTCCATGGTGTGGGATGCCAGTAGGGGTAGTAATCCCTCTCCTCACTTCTCTGTGACCCACACCCCTCACAGAGCCACCCCCCCCCCTATCCAACCCCCCCCATCCACACCCCTCACAACCCCTCCCCCCCCCCCAACTCTTCTTACCCTCCATGGTGTGGGATGCCAGTAGGGGTAGTAATCCCTCTCCTCACTTCTCTCTACCCCCACACCCCCCCCCCCCCCCCACAGTTCCACTCCCCTCTCCAACCCCTCACAGCCCCCCCTCTCCAACTCTTCTTACCCTCCATGGTGTGGGATGCCAGTAGGGGTAGTAATCCCTCTCCTCACTTCTCTCTACCCCCACACCCCCCCCCCCCACAGTTCCACTCCCCTCTCCAACCCCTCACAGCCCCCCCTCTCCGACTCTTCTTACCCTCCATGGTGTAAGGAGACCCTATACAACATTATGACAGATCCAAAAAGACTAAAACAGAACTATCCCAAGCTCCGCACATGCGTGATCTCCACACCTACAACAAATCACCGAGCCTCAGACACGCACACCCCAAAACTAGGCAAGTGACAAACCTACAAATCTGAAAGACCCTGTAGTAGTCAGGGAAAAGCCCATTACAGTTTGGGACACTTAATCAATGGTACCCTTATTCAAATAGCAAACACGCATACACTGAGACCCCTCGCATTAATTACGCGAAGCCCTGAGTGAACTGATACTGGTCAAATGCACTCAGGGACAACCATAGACGTTGTTTTACAACAACTAATCTATAACCTGGCCACCCGGCGATGGCAACATCGCCTGACCGGACCCTTGGGTCGTACTTGTGAATACATTACTAGCTAGCTTAGACTACAAGACCCTTGGTGTAAAGATAAGCATTTAATCCCTTGATAGGTAATCAATGATATCCGGCAAATCACCTACTTCCACAGTTGTCGTGACAGTGGTAACCAAAGACCAACCAATTGGACGGTAAGTCCCATCACATGTCTGCGGGGAAAGATTTCTCCGTGCCAAATCCGACACAGACTCGCATGCTCCTTTTGCGGTACCATAAAGAGACTGCTGGGAAACCAGTGGAATCTAAGTGGAATCATACCGACAGTGACCCTGCGTGTGGGGGTCATCTGGCAAGGAGTGAGGTCAGTAACGGGCCGGCTGAGGGGTCATCAATAACCTCAGCATGGGGTGGAACGACGGGAGGTACTGAACACACACACACACACACACACACACACCCTCCATGGTGTGGGATGCCAGTAGGGGTAGTAATCCCTCTCTTCACTTCTCTCTACCCCCACACCCCTCACAGCCCCCCTCTCCGACTCTTCTTACCCTCCATGGTGTGGGATGCCAGTAGGGGTAGTAATCCCTCTCCTCAGCACACTCATATCCCCTCCTATTGGCGTTGTTATTCTGGCGGGTGCTGGTGGCATGTTCCCTCATGTTCTGATCGGCCGTGTACAAGCCCTTGTTTCTGACTCGGTGATCGCATTCCTGGTAGTAATCCCACGTCTCGTGCATGCCGTATCTTGGGGAGAGAGGGTTTAGTTAGTGATTAGTGAGAGTAGGGAGCTAGTAATTAGTGATTGGTGAGTGGGTTAATTAGAGGTTAATTAGTGATTAGTGAGTGGGTTAATTGGAGGTTAGTTATTAAAAGTATAGTTGATTACTTGGGTAATTAATTAGCAGATTAACGGTGATTTGATATTTATAATGGAGACAATTCAGTTAATTATCATCAACTAATTAATCATCTCAGTAAATTAACACTCACTCCATATCCGTATTACACTCCCGTTTATCACATTTTGACAGTTTTTCAGGGATAGTGTTTGTAGTGGTACCATCCCTAACCATGTCCCCACACATGTATTGGAACACCAGCTCACAGTGGTTATTGACATTTCCACACGAGTGCTGGTTTGTCCTGGAATGGGGGGGGGGGGGATTTTATAAGGGGGTGCTGAAATGGGAGGCTGGGATAAAGCGTGGGGGATATGGGGGAAGGCCGGAGGGGATGAGATAACTATATATATGGGGAATGAGAGTATTAGGCTGCCCCAGATTTGTCTTTCATAAGAATCGAATTAATTAATTGAATATCCCATGAATTTAATTAATTAATTAACTAATTAAAACCATTAATACCATTCAAGAGTAAGAGTAGAGCCGGTGTAGTAGTAGAGGTTTCCCTGGTTGTACCCGCCTCTGTTATTGTTCTGAGAGTCAAACAACCTGAGGAGAGGACCGTGATTTTAGTTTAGCAAGCATGGTAACCAATGGTAACCAATGGTAACCAATCGTAACCAGTGGTTACCATGGTAACCTCGGTTATTGTTCTGAGAGTCAAATAACCTGAGGAGGGACCGTGATTTTAGTTTGGGGTTTGCTTTGCAAGCATTGCAGTAGAGCTGTAAATGACAGGGTAAATTAAGCATGGTAACCGATGGTAACCAATGGCAACTAATGGTAACCATGGTAACCAATGGTAACCATGGTAACCGTGGCTGACCTGTTTCCGTTATTCCTCTCTCTGTTAGCTTCATTCAGCCTGTTGTTGCTGCCCCGGGGGCCCTGCAGGTAGACATCACCTAGGCAACAGCCCACTAGGATGCAGGCAAGTACTACCAACCTCATTCCTTTCGAGCTTGCTGTCTATAACAATGGGGGGATTTTATAGTCAACACGAAGGTCAGGGAGGGGTTGGTGGGAGGAATGATTATACCACGTGTTACAATCTATGTGACGTGGAAAATAGGAAATCAAAATACAACTACAACCAATTATTGAGACAAAATCAAGGCGGAAGCTTGGTGGTGACGGCCCCGTCTAAATGTAAAACAGACGGTAAGATAGAGCTGCTGTAGAGGAGGTAGCTGTGAGTTCTCTAAAGCTCCGGTCACGTGACTCTATGGCTATAGTCACGTGACCAGCTGTAGAACTATGACAATGAGCGCTATTGTGCCGTTATATAACAATGGCACGGTGGTGGTGGCACCCCCTGGATATAGACAGAGCTACAGATGAATGCCGCTGTATAGTGTCCCTGGACAGATGAATGCCGCTACTATTATAGGTGTTGAGCAAGGGGTGGAGACAACAAGCCACTATGGGGGGGGTGTGGACACGTACTAGCCATGCCGCTACCAGCTACAATAGGGGGGTGGACACTGGACTAGCTAGCTGTTGGGTGGAGACAACAAGCTACAAGGGTGGCGGACACGTACTAGCCATGCCGCTACCAGCTACAATAGGGGGGGGTGGACACTGGACTAGTTAGCTGTTGGGTAGATACAACAAGCTACAAGGGTGGCGGACACGTACTGGCTATTCCAGTAAAAGGGAAGGAGGGATAACTCCACATGAAGCTATGATGACATTGAGCAAGGGGTGGAGACAACAAGCTACAAGGGTGGCGGACACGTACTGGCCATGCCACTACCAGCTACAATAGGGGGTGGACACTGGACTAGCTTGCTGTTGAGTGGAGACAACAAGCTACTAACTGTAGGGTGGCGGACACGTACTAGCCATGCCACTACCAGCTACAATAGGGGGGTGGACACTGGACTAGCTAGCTGTTGGGTGGAGACAACAAGCTACAAGGGTGGCGGACACGTACTAGCCATGCCGCTACCAGCTACAATAGGGGGGGGTGGACACTGGACTAGTTAGCTGTTGGGTAGATACAACAAGCTACAAGGGTGGCGGACACGTACTGGCTATTCCAGTAAAAGGGAAGGAGGGATAACTCCACATGAAGCTATGATGACATTGAGCAAGGGGTGGAGACAACAAGCTACTAGGGGGGCTGGACACGTACTAGCCATGCCGCTACCAGCTACAATAGGGGGGTGGACACTGGACTAGTTAGCTGTTGGGTGGAGACAACACGCTACAAGGGTGGCGGACACGTACTGGCCATGCCGCTACCAGCTACAATAGGGGGGTGGACACTGGACTAGCTTGCTGTTGGGTGGAGACAACAAGCTACAAGGGTGGCGGACACGTACTAGCCATGCCGCTACCAGCTACAATAGGGGGGGTGGACACTGGACTAGTTAGCTGTTGGGTGGAGACAACACGCTACAAGGGTGGCGGACACGTACTGGCTATTCCAGTAAAAGGAAGGAGGGATAACTCCACATGAAGATATGATGACATAAATAAGACCTGCTGGTGAAGCACCCTACTATTGACACTCTATTACCATCTTTTCTGAGACCTGTCATTGTTCATTTTCAATCGAACTCCTAACAATGGGCACATCGTGCAATCACATGTACGTAGCACACCCAACATCTTCCCTGGGTCCCTATTCTCATTTCCGAACGTGCGAGAACAGTGGCTACGGGCTATAGAGCTTTGGCCTGATAGAGCTCCTTATTTAGCCAACCTCCCGACATTTTTCCATATCAAATCCTTTATCTCAACCCCTGTATCTTAATTGTCAATTGGGATTTACTTAGTATAGATTCAATCTAATCTCGAACAGTTTCTTTACTCACAGTACTCACACCAATGAGACACTACTTCGACAAACATATACCAAGTCAACCAGTAACCACCCGTCATACCAAGTTAACCACCCGTCATACCAAGTTAACCACCCGTTACACCAAGTTAACCACCCGTCATACCAAGTTAACCACCCCTCATACCAAGTTAACCACCCGTTATACCAAGTTAACCACCCGTCACACCAAGTTAACCACCCGTCATACCAGGTTAACCATCCGTCACACCAAGTTAACCACCCGTCATACCAAGTTAACCACCCGTCATACCAAGTTAACCACCCGTCATACCAAGTTAACCACCCGTCATACCAAGGTAACCACCCATCATACCAAGTTAACCACCCGTCATACCAAGTTAACCACCTGTCATACCAAGTTAACCACCCGTCATACCAAGTTAACCACCCGTCATACCAAGTTAACCAACTGTCATGCCAAGTTAACCACCCGTCATACCAAGTTAACCACCCGTCATACCAAGTTAACCAACTGTCATGCCAAGTTAACCACCCATCATACCAAGTTAACCACCCATCATACCAAGTTAACCACCTGCCATACCAAGTTAACCACCCAACATACCAAGTTAACCACCCAACATACCAAGTTAACCACCCGTCTTCCTTTCGCTCGCTTGCCCCACCCCGTCCCTGTTTCAATAACTCTGTTATTCGAACACATTTCAAAAGATGCCCACTATGTGTGTCAAGTTTCTGTCTATTTTCGAGTTCCAACGAACACAAAACGTGCCACTCGTTAGTTTGGGCCTCTAGTAACATGACAATTGATATATCAGACACTAGACAATAGAGCTCTATATTCAACACTTTGTTCCCCACTCTTGTCCATATAGCTCCATTCAGCCACAAACTATTGCCCCCGAAAGCTGGTTAGTGGCTGATATAAATTATAATAGTAGCTGCTCTAAAAAGCCTTTGTACTGTCTTTGATTATTGTACACTTCCGGGCCCCCCGCCCCCAAAAGCTAGTTAGTGGCTGAATTAGTTAGTCTTTGAATACTTCCGGGCTCCCTTTTGTACCAACAAAGCGCTCAGTTTTATGTGGCAACTCACCTGATCTGGAATAAGTTAGGAGGCCAGCCTAGTCCACAAAGAGTACAGTTGTTGAGTTACTTAACAAAGAAATAGTAGTGTGTGTCAGCTTGGGGGAATAATAAGCGGGCCTATTATTATACCAGCTCAAGCTGACGCACTGTTCTTTGTGAGATATAGGACCACACCACCATCTAGGCGGTGCTGCTCATTGTCCACTTTTTGTCAGTTTCTGTTCCATTGTCCCATCACAGCTCCCCTTGTTCCGTAGCTCTCTCTACAGCTCCCACATCACGTGATGACCCCTCACACAAAGACACCCCCAACGCAGACACTACACATCATCTTAAGTTGGAGATTGAGCTTCTTCTACGTAACTAGAGGGTGGGAGTGGAGCTTTTAGAGGTGGTGATGGTAGCTTCGGTGTTTGGATCTATTTAGATCCCAATCTTATTAAAACCACCCAGATTCTATAACGACCTTATCCTTTTAAAACCCGTCTTTGAATAAAACCAGGATATTGCCATAGATTGCACCTGCAGTATCCGCAATGTTTGTTTTGCTTTCTCACGAAGAGAGTGTGGAGATTCTAACGGCTCCATTTGAGCCACAATTTGAACTATTTCCCTCCAATATTCCTGGTTATCATTCTATTATATGCCATGAATTTTCTTAGCAGCTGTATAATTCATTCTTGTAATATAATCGTTAACAAGATCGCTTTCTTGACGCTATCATTTCCCTGACGCACTGCAATCGAGACACGTGTTACAAGTCTTTACGTCACTAGGAATACCACGTGGTATATATATCGCACCAAACCGTGTAGATCTAACGTAGTGTTTATGTAACCATGTCTCTCTCTCTCTCTCTCTTACTCTCTCTCTCTCTCTCCCTCTCTCTCTCTCTCTCTCTCTCTCTCTCTCTCTCTCTCTCTCTCTCTCTCTCCTCTCTCTCTCTCTCTCTCTCTCTCTCTCACCCCGCGTGTGTGATGTTTATAGAGAACTACGGTGGTGTGCGGCTGGTTGAACAAGATGTCTTGTGTGTTACCAGTCCTGCTCGTCGTCCTTCTCTCATGTGTTCATGGGGATGTGTACATGAGCAACCCCCGAGGAAGCAATAACAGGTAATTATATAGTCAATTAATTAGTTTAAGTTGATTATCTTTGCTTATAAAGGGATTTCTGGTAAAGCGCTCGACAGGATCAAGATTCTGGAGCAGATTACAAAGTACATAATACAAGATTTAATAATTGCAATTGTTCTCTCTCTCTCTCTCTCTTATTAAATCTTGTCTTACTTTGTAGTAATTTAATTAGTTAATTAACTGATTTGTTAGCCATAATATAGCATTGAGATGACTGGTGACCCCGTGTTTTGATTATAAAAAGTGTGTGCCACCAAACAGGATTTGTGCACCACTGTGCCATCATCGATCCTCGTATTCCGTTTTGTTCTTGAAGCTCCAGATACAACACTGTCGAGCACTGTCACCTCGTAGACGTATCCCCCCCCCCCATTGATTAAATTATATTCTCAGATTGAATGAACAATCCGCGGCACGAAAGAATGGAAACCGACTCTTTGACAGCCAGAACAATGCCCGTGGAGGGTACAATACTGGAGATGCAACCAGTGGAGCCGCTGGAAACGATCCTACCAAACAGTATGCCTTTGTAAGTAGGGGGGCATCGAAACGGGGTAGTTAATTAAAAGAGGTAGAGGGTCGAGATGCGACTAGTGGAGCCGTGGGGGGGGACAGAGAAACTGGGTAGCTAAATGAAAAGGGTAGAGGGTCGAGATGCGACTAGTGGAGCCGGTGGGGGGGGGGGAACTGGGTAGCTAAATAAAAAGGGTAGAGGGTCGAGATGCGACTAGTGGAGCCGGTGGGGGCAGGGAAACTGGGTAGCTAAATGAAAAGGGTAAAGGCGTGGAGGCCTTTGTAAGGAGGTTATTGGGTAGCTTGTGTAGAGACTAGAGAACAATATGATATGGGATTATTGGGTGGAGGGTGGAATGAAAAGAGTAGCTGGGGATGATTAGGTGAAAAGGGAATAGAAAGTATTTAGAGAATCAACTAATTGTAATTAATTAATTCATCCATCCTCTTTCAGCAATACTTGCAAATTATATTTAATCAATTAATTAATCCCTTTTCTCTCAGCAATACTACGCTAGTGGACCAACCAAGGCGGAGCAGTCTAAGCTTATTGTTGAGTGGACAAACCAGCATGGTTGTGGTGGAAACCCTGACTCACCCCATAAAACCAACTGCAACCTGGTCGTACAGGTACGTTCCCTAGTCAGAATATAATACGTATTATTTTCAACAATACGTATTAAATACGCGCGCAAATATGTATTTAATACGTATTAAATACGTATTATATGTCGAAAATACAGAAAAGCCGCGCATTTAGCAAGTGCTACCATCGCGAGCCGCACAACTTCCGACCCAATTTTAGGTCAAAAGCGCGTTACAGATACGACATACAGCCTCACCCTGCCACATGTCCCAATACAGCTCTGCCGCGAAATGTTACTGTGTTCCTCCGTCTTCTAAAACAGGTCCCTGTCCCAATACAGCTCTGCCACGAATTGCTACTGTGTTCCTCCGTCTTCTAAAACAGGTCCCTGTCCCAATACAACTCTGCCACGAATTGCTACTGTCTTCCCCCGCCTTCTAAAACAGGTCCATGTCCCAATACAGCTCTGCCACGAATTGCTACTGTGTTCCCCTCCTTCTAAAACAGGTCCCTGTCCCAGTACAGCTCTGCTACGAATTGCTACTGTCTTCCCCCGCCTTCTAAAACAGGTCCCTGTCCCACTACAGCTCTGTCACGAATTGCTACTGTCTTCCCCCGCCTTCTAAAACAGGTCCCTGTCCCAGTACAGCTCTGCCACGAATTGCTACTGTCTTCCCCCGCCTTCTAAAACAGGTCCCTGTCCCACTACAGCTCTGCCACGAATTGCTACTGTGTTCCTCCGTCTTCTAAAACAGGTCCCTGTCCCACTACAGCTCTGCCACGAATTGCTACTACGGAGGAAGACAGTAGCAATTCGCGGCAGAGCTGTACTGGGACAGGGACCTGTTTTAGAAGACGGAGGAAGACAGTAGCAATTCGTGGCAGAGCTGTATTGGGACAGGGACCTCTTTTAGAAGACGGAGGAACACAGTAGCAATTCGTGGCAGAGCTGAATTGGGACAGGGACCTGTTTTAGAAGGAGGGGAACACAGTAGCAATTCGTGGCAGAGCTGTAGTGGGACAGGGACCTGTTTTAGAAGGCGGGGGAAGACAGTAGCAATTCGTGGCAGAGCTGTAGTGGGACAGGGATCTGCTTTAGAAGGCGGGGGAACACAGTAGCAATTCGTGGCAGAGCTGTAGTGGGATAGGGACCTGTTTTAGAAGGCGGGGGAAGACAGTAGCAATTCGTGGCAGAGCTGTAGTGGGACAGGGACCTGTTTTAGAAGACGGAGGAAGACAGTAGCAATTCGTGGCAGAGCTGTATTGGGACAGGGACCTGTTTTAGAAGACGGAGGAAGACAGTAGCAATTCGTGGCAGAGCTGTATTGGGACAGGGACCTGTTTTAGAAGGCGGGGGAACACAGTAGCAATTCGTGGCAGAGCTGTAGTGGGACAGGGACCTGTTTTAGAAGGCGGGGGAAGACAGTAGCAATTCGTGGCAGAGCTGTAGTGGGACAGGGATCTGCTTTAGAAGGCGGGGGAACACAGTAGCAATTCGTGGCAGAGCTGTAGTGGGATAGGGACCTGTTTTAGAAGGCGGGGGAAGACAGTAGCAATTCGTGGCAGAGCTGTAGTGGGACAGGGACCTGTTTTAGAAGACGGAGGAAGACAGTAGCAATTCGTGGCAGAGCTGTATTGGGACAGGGACCTGTTTTAGAAGACGGAGGAAGACAGTAGCAATTCGTGGCAGAGCTGTATTGGGACAGGGACCTGTTTTAGAAGACGGAGGAAGACAGTAGCAATTCGTGGCAGAGCTGAATTGGGACAGGGACCTGTTTTAGAAGGAGGGGGAAGACAGTAGCAATTCGTGGCAGAGCTGTACTGGGACAGGGACCTGTTTTAGAAGGCGGGGGAACACAGTAGCAATTCGTGGCAGAGCTGTATTGGGACAGGGACCTGTTTTAGAAGGAGGGGAACACAGTAACAATTCGTGGCAGAGCTGTATAATTGGGACAGGGACCTGTTTTAGAAGGCGGGTGAAGACAGTAGCAATTCGTGGCAGAGCTGTACTGGGACAGGGACCTGTTTTAGAAGGCGGGGGAACACAGTAGCAATTCGTGGCAGAGCTGTAGTGGGACAGGGACCTGTTTCAGAAGGCGGGGGAAGACAGTAGCAATTCGTGGCAGAGCTGTAGTGGGACAGGGACCTGTTTTAGAAGACGGAGGAAGACAGTAGCAATTCGTGGCAGAGCTGTATTGGGACAGGGACCTGTTTTAGAAGGCGGGTGAAGACAGTAGCAATTCGTGGCAGAGCTGTACTGGGACAGGGACCTGTTTTAGAAGGCGGGGGAACACAGTAGCAATTCGTGGCAGAGCTGTACTGGGACAGGGACCTGTTTTAGAAGACGGGGGAACACAGTAGCAATTCGTGGCAGAGCTGTATTGGGACAGGGACCTGTTTTAGAAGGCGGGGGAACACAGTAGCAATTCGTGGCAGAGCTGTAGTGGGACAGGGACCTGTTTTAGAAGGCGGGTGAAGACAGTAGCAATTCGTGGCAGAGCTGTACTGGGACAGGGACCTGTTTTAGAAGGCGGGGGAACACAGTAGCAATTCGTGGCAGAGCTGTACTGGGACAGGGACCTGTTTTAGAAGACGGGGGAACACAGTAGCAATTCGTGGCAGAGCTGTATTGGGACAGGGACCTGTTTTAGAAGGCGGGTGAAGACAGTAGCAATTCGTGGCAGAGCTGTATTGGGACAGGGACCTGTTTTAGAAGGCGGGGGAAGACAGTAGCAATTCGTGGCAGAGCTGTACTGGGACAGGGACTTGGATCCATCGCATCCTATTCTCGCTCCGCGAATAATAGGATCCCGGTCCGTTGAGAGCAAGAACTCACGTGCGCGCGAAATAAAGCACGTTTTCAACAAATCGCGCGTGATAGACCGTTTTTGGAGACCTTTTTAGCTGACCTAGCACTACTCAAAGGTAAATTGTGGTCTCATTTCGCATCGTGATGAATCGGCGGGTATTTTCCCATACTCACGAGGCCATGACGATTCCCCCAGTACCCGCAGATTGTCCCAGGACCGAGTAGGAGCTTGCAGCCAGGTCTTTAAAGAATCGCTCATGTTTCGTGTCAATTTTGACCCACTATTCCTTAAATGCTGAAATTCGCGGGTATTTTCCGTAAAAATAGAGACAAGTATCTGCCAGGAGCAACAAACGAGATGCAAATCGGTTCAGTAGTTCCTTGCAGCCAGGTCTTTGAAAAAGTTTGCTCTAAAATCAATAACGCGCCGGAGGCCTAGATGTGAGATCGAACTCGGTCGCTGCGCGACCTCGATCTCACTCAGGCATCAATGTGGCCAAGACAGGGACCTGTTTTAGAAGACGGGGGAACACAGTAGCAATTCGTGGCAATTCTTCTTCTTCTTGCAGCTGGTCCCTTTTACGAATTGCTGCTGTTTTTCCCGCGCTCTAGGTTCATCCAACGCGACTTTCAGCCTCAGCTTGGACGTTTAATGGCGCGGCTCAAGTGCTAAATGCGCGGCTTTTCTGTATTTTCGGCTTATAATACGTATTTAATACGTATTAAATACATATTTGCGCGCGTATTTAATACGTATTGTTGAAAATAATACGTATTATATTCTGACTAGGGTTGCTATGGGTATCTAGACTCTAGATTCTAGAGTTGTTGCTATGGCAACCAAGGACAGGGTGTGGGAAACCCTGACTCACCCCGCAAAAACCAACTGCAACCTGGTCGTACAGGTACGTTGCTATGGGTATCTAGACTCTAGATTCTAGAGTTGTTGCTATGGCAACCAAGCCTTGGTTACCAAGGACAGGGTGTGGGAAACCCCTATTTTGT
Organism: Hormiphora californensis; assembly: GCA_020137815.1. Classification (NCBI taxonomy): domain Eukaryota; kingdom Metazoa; phylum Ctenophora; class Tentaculata; order Cydippida; family Pleurobrachiidae; genus Hormiphora; species Hormiphora californensis. Next base: position 4,314,059 of record CM035358.1, read on the forward strand.
ACAGGTACAAAATAGGCTCAAACCACGTTGCTAGGGATTCTAGAGCTGTTGCTATAGCAACTAAGGACAGGGAAACCCCATTCTATATTTAGTTAATCGATCAATGAAGGACTTGAATTGTTCATTTGTCCATACTATAGCGCAGACACAGTATCAGGCGACTCAAGGTCTGTCTTTCTTCTGTCATTTCGTTTAGCAACCTTTCATTGCGGCTCAGTTTATATGGTACATATAAAGTTTTAGGAGACTTTTAGCTAAAGTTTTAGCTTGTCAGGCTTACTTCATTATTATAATACTACTATAACAGTAGTAGCTACAAATTGAGGCTTCCTTCTAGCGTGCAAGTGTCGAGTATATAAACTTTAGAATTGCTCATTTTACATCTCCGACGTGGTGTAGGGGTTAGCATCTGTGGCTCTCACCCACAAGACCCGGGTTCGATTCCCGGCGCCGGAACATTTTTGTTGGACTTTTCTAGAAATGGCCAAAACTACAAAATTTGACTGGCACAAAACTCAATCAAACGTCTCTCCGACGTGGTGTAGGGGTTAGCATCTGTGGCTCTCACCCACAAGACCCGGGTTCGATTCCCGGCGCCGGAACATTTTTGTTGGACTTTTCTAGAAATGGCCAAAACTACAAAATTTGACTGGCACAAAACTCAATCAAATGTCTCTCCGACGTGGTGTAGGGGTTAGCATCTGTGGCTCTCACCCACAAGACCCGGGTTCGATTCCCGGCGCCGGAACATTTTTGCTAAAACTCGCCCCTGTTTCAGATGATGTGTATGAGTCAGGGGGATGAGGATGATTACCCTACCGGACAGGGAAATGATGCAACTAGTATGTATGAGAGGAACACCTATATGAGGGATGGTACTGATAGAAATACACAGGTATAGAGATTACAAAGTTAAAAGGAAGGATGCCTCCGTTGCCATGTTGTCATGGTAACGAAAGGGTGTCTAACTAACTGGTTGCTCACATACCACACTCAATAGTCATAGCTTGTTGTTACGCAAACACAAAACTTTCATAAAACTGTCACAGAAGCTCCCACCTCTGACAAATGTTAGTCAAACATACAACGATCTCCTTTTTCCCCCGATCTCCTCTTTTCCCTCCTCTTACCATCCAGAAAAGTGTCTAGTGATCTCGAACTCCAATCTACCAACATATAACCGCTACTCTCGCAACTACCCCATTCCCCTAGTGACGGACTACCCCCAAAACCCCTCTCGCCTCCGTTTACGAATACAAGTGACCCCAGGCTGCGCTGCTGCTGCGGTCATCCCACTGCCCCGTGCGCTCTTAGGAGCTAAATCGGTAGGCCAGCTACCGCCCGACCTCCTTAGGCTAACAGCCCAGTCTCCTCGCTCTTTAGGTACAGACTGGGAGGCCGCGCAACTCCGGGCCCCGGGGCCTTAGGGTCAAGTCGAGCCGGCACGCCGCCGGCTCGCACGGCTGTTAGGGACTACGATCAGGCCCAGGGTCGCACTCTCGCTCTTAGGGCGAGGTGTGCAGGCCGGCAAGCTCCCTCCACGACGTTGGTGTACAATAGTCCCAGCCTCCCGCTCTCCTCCTGGAGCAGTCGAGCCCCAGGCTGCTGCTGCGCGCTCCGTTGGACAAATCGGCGGCAGACTCCCGCTCGCTCTTTGGACTACATCACCGCCAACTCCTGCCCCTCTCCCTGCCTTTAGGACTAAGAGCCCACTCCGTCTCCCTCCTTTAGGACTACAATCAGCCCCCAACTCCTCCCCTCTCCCTCCTTTAGGACTACAATCAGCCCCCAACTCCTCCCCTCTCCCTCCTTTAGGACTACAATCAGCCCTCAACTCCTCCCCTCTCCCTCCCAACTCCTCCCCTCTCCCTCCCAACTCCTCCCCTCTCCCTCCTTTAGGACTACAATCAGCCCAACAAGAACGAGATTACGGGTGATGATTGGAATACCAAGAATACCAACTATAATAACCGTATGAATGGTAACTACCAGAATGTCAAGACTGTGAGGGGACTACAGGAGACGGTGTGGTGGTACGACATGTGCAGGTGAGCTGGGGGTGTGGGGGGTGGGGTGCAGGTGAGCTGGGGGTGTGGGGGGGTGCAGGGGTGCAGACTGCAGGGCGGTGGTGGGGTGCTGGGCGGGCGGGGTGTGGGCAGGGGTGGGGGACTACAGGAGACGGTGTGGTGGTACGAAATGTGCATGACTGCTGCAGGTGAGAGCATTGGTACTTTCAGGGGGCAGGAGTCTAAGTCATACCGATGACATGTGAAAACTTCAAAAAATCCGACTTTAAACCTCCTTGTTATATTCGGTGATATTGACACGTTACTTACAATGTCTAGGTACCGAGAAGCTAACGGAGGACTATACAGAGCCGACCAGAACCTAGGAAAGGGTAGTCTGGGCTACATTGGCAGTGAGCGGACTCGCCAGAACAACGACGGTAACAGGAGGGGGTACGAGTGTCCGGAAGAGAGAGATCACTACCCCTACTGGCAACCCACCCACCAGTCAGATTATGTGGCTTCCTCCCAGAGGACACCATGGATTGATATGGCGTTTGTTAGTGGAAACAGCACTGACTGTGATCGAGTAGAGAAGGTAAAATATTTTTCATCAAAATCCTGCATTATAATCCTTCCTTTTTACAAAAGTTTTATCCCTGTACATCCTAGATTGGAATTAATGGAGTTAGGAGTAACTTACTTTTTTACTTCGAATCATTCCAAGTTATCCACTAATATCCCCTCCACTTCCAGGGCACTGAGAACCAGAATGGAAAATACCGTTGTGTTCCCCCTGCTGAGAGCACCAGAAGGTATGACAGGTGGATTACCGAGGATTCCTGCACAGAAAATGGAGGTTAGTAACTGTCAGAAGAGTGAAAAATAAGAGTAAAATCGTTACGAAACACGCTTCCTAGTGTGTTTTGATTGATCATAACTAAATTATATCCCTCTTTTGCTCTCTCCCCTCACTCTCCCCAAAGCATCTCTCTCTTTCCCCTCGCTCTCCCCCTGACCCCCTAGCCTCTCCTCATATCCAGCTCTCCTTCTCTCCCCAGGTTCGTGGGTGATGTTCCACAGTTTCCTTGAGGTGATTGAAGCTGCTGGTGATGAGGGTGAATGTAACAACTACAAGAACAAGGACAAGAGAAACACGATTACATGGATGCCCCTCAGGGTAAGGATAGTTTGGTAGTTGGCGCCAATTTCACTTTCAGTGCCGAAAACTCCTAGTATATCACCGATTTTGTATTTTGAAATAATGCAAACAGCACCAATATTCTAAATAACAAGATTTCATTCGCTGTGACACCGTTATATTAATCAATCATCCTTGTAATGTTTTTTTCAGAGTGACAGCACCGAGAAGAAGTGTGTTGTCCAGGCTCCTGCCCCGAAATGTGGCCAAGCTCCCTGGACCCGGGTTAACCACTTGGGTAACTCGATTGACACCAATGGAAATGCATCCAGGGTTGAAATTGATATGCCTTACTTCCCCAGTGGAATTGAGAAAAGATGCGTCATGAGACTCAGGTACTAATAACGATATATATATATATACAGTCGGACACCGATTAACCAGGATGCTAACTAATGTGCCCATGTGTTTACAGGTATAACATCACGACTGATGAGTTTGATAACTACGGGACTGATCACACCGATAACGAGGATCAAGATAATGGTGTCATCTCACCAGTTGAGGATAACCCTTATATTGATATTGCAGGTAGGTTGATCAGGATAACCCCTATATTGATATTGCCGGTAGGTGCATGAAACATATCATAATATGAAACATATCATAGCTGGGAATTTGGGGGATGTCTGAGTTGAACAGAACCCCTATAATATTGTTGACTATCATAATTATGATACCGCGTTTAACCACCCCTTCTTACAATAGGAGAGGCCAGACCACTCCGTCTCGCGATGAATACCAATCAGTTTGGACGGACATTCCAGGATAGGACCCACGTGTTCAAGATCCTTCCCAGGACCAGTGCCATGGAGGGAAAAGTAATCAACAATCTCAATGTAAGTGTTGTCCGTACTTTAACCCTTGGGGAGTTTTTCAATGCTTGTACTTTAAACCCTTTGGGGACATTGGGTCACCTCTCGATTTATCGGAATGCCCGGTTTCAATCGGTTGCTAGTTACCTGGGGTCAGTAAATCAGAGGGCTGGTAAATCTAGGTCCTGTAAATCGGGAACGGTGTCTGTACAACAATATCACACTTCTGCAGGTTCGAGGGAAGAGAGGAAACATTGTCCAGACCTTCCCTGCTGTTGAGTATGACTTTGTGCCCAACAAGCTCACCATTGGACAGGATGAGCTTCTTCACATCCAGTGGACAGGTAATGGGATCATTACTAATTTTTGTAAATTTTTAGATGTGCATAATTTAGTCTTTTCGGATGGGGGGAGAATGTGGGATTTACTAATTTTTTTCTCCAGGTTCCAACACCCACAACAACGGTAACAGTGGTGGAGATGGCCAGACCGGTGATGCTGGGGATGGAACCGGCGGTACTGACCGACACAACTTCCTCCAGATGGTCCGATCTGACCTCAACTTCCCGGTAAATTTACAAATATGTATATACCCTACTAGCTTAAATAACCCGCCAGTGGCGAGCAGTGTCACTGGTAAATATTTGTTGAGTCTGGCGATATTTTGGGAATTCGGGCACATTCATATTCTTCAACTATGTGGGAACCATTTAGGGAGGTTTTCATCTCCAAACATGTTTCAGAGCCCATACGAGAACACCACATTCTGGGATATGGTTGAGAGTGTCAACTATCCTGAGGCCAGCTCACTAGATCTAGCCGTCGGTTATGCAACTTCCGGTTATTATTGCGGTATGTGTTGAAATCTTCATCATTTATGTAAAACGGAAACGGTAAAAGCATTTAGTACTCAAGACATCGATTTTATTTTCTCTCGAGTTGATCTGTCTCTCTCTCTCAAATCTCGTCGAAGCAGATGTCTCTCTCTCTCTCGAGGCTGATGTCTCTCTCTCTCCCTCTCTCCTCTCATCTCGTCTCTCTCTCTCTCTCTCTCTCTCTTCTCTCTCTCTCTCCTCTCTCATCCTTCTCTCTCTCTCTCTCTCTCTCTCTCCTTCTCTCTCTTCTCTCTCTCTCTCCTCTACTCTCTCTCTTCGTCTCTCATCTATCCTCTCTCTCTCTCTTCTCTCTCATCTCCTCTCTCTCTCTTCTCTCTTTCTCTCTCTTCTCGAGCTGATGTCTTCCTTTCCACCAGGTTACAAGAACTACGGAGGTTGTGCTGCTGGAAACCACGTGTCGGATTCCACCAAGGGGGCCCTCAACCAACAGCTGAACAACGCACCTGCCAGTTATTTCGGTGAGAGTCAGAATCAGAGAGTTTCTATTACTATACACAGTAGATACTCAGATGAGATGGATCAGAAGTACGGAAAAAGAGAGAAAAGTTATCTATGTGACTATTGCAGTTATTTGGTAGAGCTATATAATCAGCGATTGCAGATTCATATAGACACTATCGGTAGAGATAGAGAGCTTAGGATATCAAGAGTGAGATAAACGGAGAAGACTAGATCTATATCAGAAGTTGTTATTTCATCAGCTACGTTCCACAGTAAAACATTATAATCACCTCTCCCAGGCCACGTGCTCAAATTCAAGAAGGCTGGAACGTGTGTCTACATGGCCAGTCGAAACAACAACTTCACCAACCGTTCCCAAAAGGGAGTCCTCTGGGTCAAACCTAAATCCGAGTAATTAATTGAGTTGTAAGAACTGGGAAACATGATCAAATGGATACAACTAAACAGCCGGAAATGGATTTGAGTAAGAATGCAATGGCGTGATATCACGTGTCGTTACATGTACATGTGAAGTACGTGATTGTGCACGTGACCTTGTGTAACTTAACTGTTGTATGAAGGTTCAAAAAACTCTGTTAGGTCAATGCTCTGACTGTGGTTCTTCACATAGAAATGAGAATAGGGTCAGGCCAATGCTCTAACAGAGAAAAAACTTGCATGTGCATGTGTGGGAACAGTGTTTTTAGCTGGATTTGTGTCAATTGTATGTTACCTCTTGTGTATAAAAATGTGTGACCTCTGCCCGAGTCAAAAAAGAAAAGAAATGTGTTGTTTAATCTTTCAATATAAAATAATGGATTATATAACTAATGTCTTCATCCAGGGGTTCTGTCAAGAAACTAATTAATTGTTCATTTGGCATACGCTTTGGTTACGAAGTTACCCCTTGCCAGTGCGCGCGAAGGTCCGCTGTATCAAGGCTGATAGTGGCCGTGTGCACTGGGGGTCTGCATGAGCGCATTCCAAATACTAGGACACAGTGTCAAGCGATTCACTAATAAGAAACGTGCCTTGCTCGAGCAGCTGTTTCCCGTGCCCCGAGTTTGAACAGAACAACAAGAAAAACACCTGAAGGGCTAAACGATAATGCCATATTCCCTGATGTCAACTATGGGCAAATGTTTGGATTGCCTAAATTCCTAAATCGAACCCTTCAATCTTATAGTATAGGATTGATTGACTAATAAATGTACCTACTCATTAACCAAACGACCCTGCACTTCATCAAATTCTAATTGATTCCGCAATGTGTAATAGCATGAGAGTAGGTTTTGTGCTCGCCACGCTCTTCGGGGCCATGGTGGCGGATGTATACCTCCACAACCCGAGGGGATCCAACAACCGACTAAATGAGAACACTGCCGTCCGAAACAACGCAAACAGACTCTTTGATTCGCAGGTAATTTTATTACAAAGTTACGTCATCAGTCATCAGTGTCACAGCTTTAATTATCATTTATCATCACGTAGTTCATACACCTTTTCAGTAAGACTACCTGTGTTAATTCCCACTAAAATTATAAAAGGGTGTTTGAATCACGTAGCGTGAAACAAAGTTTTCAGAGAGGGAAGAGCTCTTCCCACACTGAACACGTAATGTAACAGTTAAAGAACACACGTGGGCACTGGGCTCGCATCGTTTGTTATCTTCCAGCTCTCACCTCGGATGGGTAGATAGAGAATAGAGATAGACAGTAGTAGAGGAGCAGTATATATTATATAACTAAGTTGAGACACCTGCATTCGTCGCTACCATAGTAACAACTTAGATAATTGTGGGCAGCTGAGTTTATATAATATTGCTTAAAATCTCTATGCACCGGCCTCAAACCTCTAGTCCTCCTTTCCTCTAGTTACTTATTTGCTGATGTTGGTATAGCCATGTTGTCCCTGTATAGAGCATATAACCAAGGTGTCTCTGTCAGGCCAATGCTCTGGGGGAAAACAGTCGTGCCTGAACCTGAGGTACAGGCCACGGCTATTTTCTACTGAGACCTCAGGTTTCAGTGACGGCTATTGCCTTAAATCTCAAGGAATAGCCGTCACTGAAACCTGAGGTCTCAGTGGAAAATAGCCGTGGCCTGTACCTCAGGTTCAGGCACGACTATTTCTTGGTGACATAGACACGCCAGGTGTCTATGTTACCAAGACTATTTCCCCCTCTGACCACAGTTCTTGCACACGAGAATAGGGTCAGGCTGCTCTGACAGTGGTGTCTTGTTCCTCATCAAATGATGTCTCTATGATAAAACCATGATGTCTTATTGTAGAATGTTGTGCCTGGAGCCCTAGATCAAAACCCGACAGTTGACCAACAGAAGAGATTGGGTGAACTATTAAAGTTTACTGATTTACTCTTCCAACTTTCCATCCCATTTATGATACTTGGAGTGCTCTTGATCTAATCCCAAAATCTAAAACTAATCACTTTCTATAAGTAAATAACATGATCAAGTGTGTGGATGGAGTAAATCTGTCAGTATTCCAACGGGATCTAGTAGAAGAATATCAAAGCATCTTGGAGATATTCTTCATCGTTTCAATCCCTATTTCTACACTTGGAATAGTTTTCAACATCTTATGTCTGACCTACTTCATCCGACACCAAGGACAGTCCCTGGGTGATAAACTGGTGATCGGACTAAACTTCTCGGATATATTGACTTGTCTTGCAATGCCTCTGCACTGGTGGTTAGAGAGCACAGAGACCGTAGTTCCATTGGGTGTTGCCGCTGTGTATAGCGCCATTGCAACATTTATATTTACCTTTTCTTTTGATCTTGCAGTGACTCTTCATGCCGTTAGGGTTGCCTCAATCCTATGGCCACTACGAGACCGTAAAGTTAAATATTTCATCCTCCCACTCTCTATTCTTGAAGCGTTAAAACTTGGTAATTTGTTTGTCGCGGTTGAACAGTCTTCTAAGCCCGTATATTTGGCACAGTTCTGTGGTCAAGTCAACGAATCAAATAATACCAGCTTTAACTTTTTTCAGCACTTGGGCTATGCGATTGTTTACTCAACTTTACTTTCTTTGATTATCGTGGGAACATTCAAAGCCGTTAAAACCCTAAAAACCTCGGTAATCAAGACTACTACAGCTTGTAAACGCCGTGCCTTGTCCACAGTTGTAATAATTGTGTCCATTCAAATCGCTAGTTTGATTCCTCTTGCCGCACTACTCACCTACTCTTCAGTCGCCCACAAACAGAGTGGGGAACTGATTGCCATCATGGGCAAGAGAGAGTACCACCTTCTCACCCTTTTTAGCGTCCTCTACATTACAGGGCTTATATCTTCAGTATGTAATCCAGTGGTTTATTTCGTCAGAATTCGTGCCATTAACAATTGGTTGAAGGGATTGTGGAAGAAATGTTCTTTTTCAGTGTGATTCTGATGATGATAAAGTATTTGTATTAATTGTGAGTGAATGCTTATACGAATGCTTACTAGTTTGATTCCTTGCTTGGCATGCTGCTATTATTTGATTCCAATCTTTTATTCGAGCGTGGCAGGATTCTTTGGTAACGCAATTACCACTACATTGCGGGCACGCTAAAACGTGCCTTACTATCGCAATTTGCCCTCTACTGCAGCTCTGAGGGGTAATTTCGTTACCAACAGGATTCTAGAGAATTAAGCCAATCCAATTCTGGAGAGAGAATAATGATCGGTTGATTGTTTATTAGCCGCATAATCAGTGAATAAGATTTTGATTTCTCCTTCGGCGCAAATGATCAGGATGTAGATAACATGTTATGATTATTTATTTCCGGAACTACGAAATTAGTTGGATGGAAACGGTGACCAATTGTTGTAGAAGACACCTGCTCTCGGATTTATATTATGTTCCACTACGGATTGGCTATACACGGCATCTTTTGCACTGGAACTCGCTGAGATCTCATCGTTCTGCTCATCTAGAATAGCTCTGCTGAAGGTGCACCAAAGCTCTCTATCTCTATACTCTCCTCGGGGGAGCTGAGACGGAAAGGAGAGCGAGGAGAGCGAGAGCGATCCTCAGAGAGGAGAACGGACGGAGAGGAGAGTAGAGAGCTAGGACGAAGACGACGAGTAGAGACGATCGAGGTAGACTGTCTCATCCGCAGATTCTCTCTCTTCTCTCTCTCTCTCTCTCTCTCTCTCTCTCTCTCTCTCTCTCTCTCTCTCTCTCTCTCTCTCTCTCTCTCTCTTTCCTTCTATCTTTCTCGCTTCTCCCTGATTTACCCCATCGATGATATTCGTAACCCGGGCCGGGCAAAGGTGTCAGCTTGACAACAAATGTGGTCACCTTTCCAGCCAACTAATTTCTGTTAGTTTTTGGCATAATTGGGGTATATTTTTGGTATCTTCTGATGTGAAATACAATGTAAGACGTGTCTGGACGTGTAAAGACCGTCAGGAATCGCTAAAATACGAAAATTTCAATTTTGACGTCATTATGACGTCATAGCGTGACGTCACGACGTTATAACGTCAAGATAGGGATTTATTATTATCAGGCTCATCTAGATAAAGATGCTGACCAAGTTTGAGATCGATTGGACAAGATTTGAGGTCGCTATGGCGAAAAAAGCATTATCGTCATATCTATTTTCATACAGTCTTAACACTTCAGACGCGATTTGAGACCCTTAGAAATAGAGTTTCACAAATTCGCGATATAGTTTGTGAAAGTATAGACGATTATCTTTCGTAAGTGTGGTCTCCGTTTTTCAATCAGAAGCCGTCTTCAGGGTGTAAATTGAGCTCAAAGAAATTTGGTTGATTTGAAAAAACTCTTATCTTTATGACAGTTAGTCAAGACGTTCTGGTTGGAACTAGAACATGAAAACCATTCGTTGACACAATTTGAACGATTATCTTTCGAATGCAACAAACGAGAAGTGTCTATCTCATGTCGTTTTCTCTCAAAAACGATTATAAATTTGGTAAAATAGCGTCTATCCATAGATAGATAGACCCGGGACATTTATTGCTTTTGGCACGATGCTGTATCTCTAAAACTAAAAAAGATAGAGACTTGCCCTTTTAAACTACAGTAGATCTAGACTATGTGACACTGTATACCAAATTTCAGACTGATTGGTGCAGTGGGGGCCTCGCTATGGGCGTCGCAAAATGCCATTTTTGGCTAAAAAGTGAAAAAAGTTATTACTGCATTCTGGCACGCGCGGCTGGGGGGAGGGGATGGTCACCTTTGCGCTTGCCAGCGCAGTGACGTATTTTATTCTAGATAATCATGTTTTGTGAAAATGGTAAAACTTGTCCGGGGAACAGTTTCGTTGAAAGATTGAATCTTACGAACACAATTCTAGGCACCATCCTGTCTGGCGCCGCAGACCCCATCTGAGCGCACTGTTTGAGAATCAAATCGGGGTCTGGCGCCCCCAGACAGGCACCATTTATCCGACATCCTTCGGATCAGCTATCAACCGTATCCACTGCATTGCATCAAAAATCCATATAAATACCGGTAGAAAATAAGAAAGTATCTCACATCTCTAATTACACTGCATAGCCAATCATTCATAATTCAAAATATAATCGGTATCACTATAACCAGTTATTCATTGCACAATATAAAAACCTATCCTACGAGTTTATCAAAAATAAAGTGGTCTTCACCACTAAATTAAGAAGGTATTATACTAAACTCTATTATATCCCTCTCTCTTTCTGCAGAACAACAACAGGGGAGGTTACAATACAGGTGATGCCACCTCGGGACGAGCCAACACCGACACCAGTGAACAATACAGCATGCAGTACTACCAGGTAGGTGTACACGCTAAGCTCCATCTTGTCATATTGTCATTGTATATTGTCATTCTGTCAATAGGAGCCAGCTGGGATATATTGTCTTTATTATATGAATTGTTCATACTTTCTTTTTATTCGGGAGCACGAACACAGTGTCAGGCAACTCAATCATTATATGCATTGTGTATATTGATTTTTATCCTTTTTTTCAAACCAGAGTGGGGAGGAGGCAGCTGCTCAGAGCAAGCTAATCGTGGAGTGGACCAACCAACATGGTTGCGGTGGAAGCGAGGATTCCAGTCCTCACAAACTCAACTGTGATGTTGTCATCCAATACATGTGCCAGGTAAACATGTGATCTGATTACACGGTGTCCCTTAAGGAGGTGAAACCTCGACTAGATATAGTTTTTAGAGGGTGCTTTCAGGGCAAATATAAGCACAATTATTTTCGCTATAGCTTCTAAACGAAATAAGTTACATACTTCCCGTTTTTTGCATCACGTTGGAATTTGTCTGAGCTTCATTTTCATGTATGAAGATGTATATTTTTCGAAATCTTATCTGGATTAGGGTTTGGGTCACCACACACCAAAGTTAAAATTAAAATTAAAATTTGACGTTTTTGGTCATAACTCTGCCATTTCTTGGCAAAATTGCCTCATTTTGGGCTTGTTGGAAAGAGGGCATCGAGCCCGTTCTGAACAGCTCAAGAAACTTGAAATCTGCGCAAAGTGTGCGGCGTTACAGTGCAAAATGTGTGCATTAAAATTTTAAAATTTTCCGGGGGGGGGCCCGCATTTTTCCCCTTTTTTAAAAGGGCGCGAAAATTTTAAACCTTCGCGGGCCACCGCCCGTTTTTTTAGTTTTTTGAGTCTTGAGGGGTTTCGTGGGGGTTCTTTAGACCCCAAAAGGAAATTTTCCCGGGCGAGGACCAAAAGAAATTTTAATTTTTAAATTTTAATCTTGGGTTTTGGGGGCCCCCGTGAATGTAGACTTCAAAATCCAACCGTACCATTTTTGCTTAAATAAAAATCCGGCGTAAAAAAAAGGACTCATCACAAACTTTAAACTCATTAAAAACTATACGTATTCCTTCAACCCAATTATTATTCACAAAAACCTTTAGATTTTTCAAAATTTTTCCAAAATTTAAGGAATATTATTATAATTTTTTTAAAACCCTCCCCAAACACAGGAAACCCTAATACGTGGTAAATCCGGAGGGCCAAAGAAGGAACAATACATCAGTATCCCGGATTTCACGCAATTCAAAAAGTTATTTTTAAGTCTTCCTCCAAGGAGCAGGTGGAAAAAGGCTCTAAGTAAGTTGATAAATAAATGTTATTTTGCTTCCCAGTAAAAAGAAAAGGCCTCCTTGTAAACCAAGTTACTATTCACCAACCCCAAAATTTGGGCTAGGGGTTTTAAACCAAGCATTTGCATCCATCTTTAGGAAATTAATAAAATTTAAATAATAAGGATTCATTTTTCCCTGTGCGGCCCATTTGAACTAAAATATCTAACTTTGTTCCACTGAAACTATTAATTATCCGGTAAAAAAAAGTTTTATTATAAAAAAATTTTTATAATGACAATATAGACCAAAAGCCCGCAATACATTATTCCCACTCTTAATTACACGAGTTTTGGAAAGGGTTGAATTTCCCAACCCAAAAGGGAATCAACCCTTCCCCAATCTGGTGAACCTCTCCTACCTGGGGTGAACACATTTCCATTAAGGTGGTTTCGGATAAATCCTTAAAGGCCCCGTTTGGATCCCCTGTTTGGGTTTTTCCCCCTTTTTTTAAAACTTTTCTTTCTTTTTGTTTTTGGGGCGTTCCCGGGGCCACCCCTGGACAAGGGGGATTTTTTTTTTTAAATTATTTAGGGGGGGTTTTTTCGGGGGGGGTTTTTGGAGGTTTTTTCCTTTTTGGTTTTAGGCCCCGCAATATTTTGGGGTTTTCATTTTATTTTTAAAGAAACAAATTTGGGGGAAAATTTAAAAAAGGGGGGGGATTTTTTGGGAAAGTAATTTGGCCCATTTTAAAAACCAAAAGCCGTTATTAAACTGAATAAAAGGTTTTTTCCGGCACTTTTTTTTATTTTTTTTTGGTGGTGGGCGGGGCGGTTCGGGGCGGGTGGAGGGTAGTAGGGATTAAAAAAATATCGGAGGTTTATTTTAGATCTAGATCTTGAAATTGTTATTCAACCAGATAGTATTTACTCAACAATTAGTATCTGTATTCTGTATGCCTGCAGGAGCAGCGTACCTGCAAAGCAGTATCGGGGGAGTAGTTTTGCTACTGAGGTAGGAAGTTCATGTTGGGATTTTAATTAGTACTGCAGATAGTGCGTGACCTACATCGCAGATATTTCTATCTCTCTGCAGAGAGAGCGAGAGAGAAAGAGAGATCAGAATTCGAGAGAATGGGACTGGAAAATGCTAGACGGGGATGGTTGAAACTCAGTGGAGTGAGAGTAGGGATTAAAAAAATATCGGAGGTTTATTTTAGATCTAGATCTTGAAATTGTTATTCAACCAGATAGTATTTACTCAACAATTAGTATCTGTATTCTGTATGCCTGCAGGAGCAGCGTACCTGCAAAGCAGTATCGGGGGAGTAGTTTTGCTACTCACTCTCCCTCTTTCTCTCACTAATTATCCCCTTATCACGTTTTGTTGTTTGCTATTTCCAAGAATTTCAATCTCCCTCTCTCGCATCTCTCTCTTTATCTCTCTCTTCTTTTCACTGTTTCAAACTATCAGATCTTGTCTCCCTTGTGTTTAAGAGTTGCAGTAGTGTCTGTTAGTATTTTTGAGTGGATTTTTGCTTAGTCTGCACCTTGTTTTGTCACATCTCTCTGTGTGTAATCACCCAAAATTATGATTGTTTTGCTTTTCATGTGTTTTCTCACGGAATATATACTCAATAACGTCCTGCACGGCATGTGCAAGCGCCCCTATATCGCACTCGTTACACTCGTGCAATATAGGTGTGAAATGCACTCCAGCTGCGCTGTCGTGCATTTCACCTCCATATACGCTCTGCAGTGCAGAGCGTATATGGCGCGCTTGCACTGCGTGCAGAACGTTATGTACTATATAACAATAGTAATATTACAATGTGATTAAACGTGATGGGAGTTGAGGAGGAACAAAATAGGAATAAAGTTAGGGGGATTGGGGAAGTTATAGGAGTTCTTCTTCTTCTTCTTCTCCCGGTGCCGGGTTAGGGATTAGAAACCCAATCGAACTATCACGACTCTCATCATCGCCATTATATGGTCGACACTTATGAGTTAAGAAGTAGAAAAATAGGAGGACCATCGAGTGTACCTCGAGGGATAAAGAAAAATTAGGAACTTGTTCTTATTTAGCAATTTTAGGGATAATGATGACTCCTCAGAGGACTATGAGCAGCGCTGGCAGTAAAAGATGCTACAAACAATGAATTTCTTCCGCAGTAGAAAAAAAAGCACTCTGCCCCCAGTTAGCTATCTCTACTCAACCACAATATTGAGGCACTAGTTTGGGGTTTCAGCCAAGCCCATACTGCATACACCATCTGTATTAGACTCTCACAGTCAGATAAGATGTGGATGAATTCAGTTGTTTTCCTTCTGGCAGGACAAGATGAACAGTGAACTACTACTATACTTTCACTGTTTATCTCTTCATCTAGCAGCCTATCTATTCATCTCATCCGGCCTAAATAATATTGCAAGTTATTAGTGTATAGGTTTATTGATTTTTCATAATGAACAATCAATGTTAGATCTCTATTTGTCCGCTATAACATTCATTGCCAGCTACTGTAAGAGTACACAGAGTTTTGAAGATTTGAAATTTCTTGAATCTTGAGAAATGGAAGTCAAACTTCTTCTTCACCCCCAATCTGGTGTGATATCTCGCTAACACTATTGGCTGGTGAACCCTACACGTGACCAAATTGACGCCTGTGTAAACCCATGTAATGGAAATCCTATCACGTGTCCAGTTTCGATCTCCTGATTGGTTTTCTACACCCATACACGAGGGGTGATCCGGGGCTTCACGTGGTATACACGTGGTTCACACCAAGGACCTAAAGTGAGGTTTTGGAAAGCGTTCGACGACACCCCTCTCGAGACAAGTCTGAAAAATTTTCCTTGTGTAACTCTAAAGAGAGCTTATTTATTAAGTGTGCTTTAAGTTTCGTCGAAGAGCCCCAGGTTGTTCGCCTTGAGAAGACGCACATTTTGGTGTAAATCTTATTTTGGTTTACATCTGCAGCCACAGGAGCCAAATACGTATTTGCAGAGTGGCCATCTTTGATGGGCCACAGTAAAGAGAGCTTTTGACCAAATCACACAAACCCGGGACCAATTTGTAGCAAATCGATTGTATGTCTAGAAGCACAAGATCATAACTTGTAAGAAAATATTTTAAAAATCTCTAGAAAGCGTAAAAAGTCGAAAATCGCTGAAAAATGACAGTTTTTGCCGTTTTACGCAAAAACGGCTACGTTTTTGATTTTAATTTTATGTTTTTCGGATTCCTCGGTCAAAAATACGTAACCTAGGTCCGGTCTCCAAAAAACTATATCTATAAGTCGAGGTTTCAGGAGGTTATGAGGTTCAGGAGGTTATGAGGAGGAATAAAATAAGGGATTGGGGAAGTGATAGCTGAGTTCTTCTTCTTCTCCCGGTGTCGGATGAGAGAAATCCAATCGAACTATCACCGTCATTATATGGTCGACACTTATGAGTTAAGAAGTAGAAAAATAGGACGACCATCGAGTGTATCTTATACTTCGAGGGATAAAGAAAAATTAGGTACTTGTTAGCCGGATGATATTTTAGTTCACTGTGCGATCCCGGCTGGCGCCGCGGACCGCATCTGAGTGCACTGAACTGAGAATCAAATCAGACCGCACTGTGGAGAATCAAATCGGGACCCGACCCGGTACAAAACACCATTCAATATGTGACTCATAAATCCCCTGCACAGGACGACGTGACTCAGACCCAGATTGCTAATGGAGCTAACACCAACAAGGATGTTTACCTCCGTGATGGAGTCCAGAGGAACACCCAGAGCTATCAGGATCCTAATCGGGTAGGTTTAACAGTGCCGCTAGTAGAAACGGTGGTAATTTGCTCGGGGTCAAATGCTATTAATTTCCTACATGTGGGGGGGGGGGGGGAGTTTATCCTCCCGGTAAATTGGGGTCCGATTGTATTTTAAATTTAAAAATGGTATAAACTTAGTTTGTGCTGCAGTTGAAAAATTATTCTCCCCTATCCCGCAGGGTGACGACAATAATAATGGCAACAACTACAACAACAGGATTCAAAACAACGTCAACCGACTTCAGATGGGTCGAGGTAAGTTGTATCTTCGAGAGTCCTGGATCCTCATATCTTCGGGATCCTCATTAATTATTGCCCCTCCCGCCATATGGGGCTTATCTTTGGAATCCCTCACGCCATATCTTCCCCTCCTTGAGATGAGTTGTAGCAGGGGAGGGGGACCTCCTGTCTCTCAGTTCAGTTTATTGATACGCAAATTGGTAATCTCAACCCCTGCAGGTTACCTCCTCTTCCATGACTCAATGCACATCACTCATATCTCACTGCAGGTTCCATGACTCAATGCACATCACTCATATCTCCCCGCAGGTTCCATGACTCAATGCACATCACTCATATCTCCCCGCAGGTTACCAGGAGTCAATGATCTCATATCTCCCCGCAGGTTACCAAGAGTCAATGATCTCATATCTCCCTGCAGGTTACCTCCTCACACACATCACTCAACAGGTTACCAGGAGTCAATGCACATCACTCAACAGGTTACCATGACTACACATGACTCCCCGCAGGTTATCAGGAGTCAATGATATCCTATGACATGTGCAAGTACCGGGAAGCTAACGGGGGTCTTTTTACCGCTGACCAACAGCTCAACAACGGTAACTTACAATACGTGGATGCCAGTAGGACCCGACAGAATCCTAACGGACAAAGGAGAGGGTTCGAATGCCCCGAGGAGAGAGATTACTTCCCATATTGGCAACCAACTCTCATGACACAGTGAGTATACAACCATGTGTCTACCTTTTTCGGCATTTTTAGGGCTTAACCCCGGGGCCTTTTTCCCCTGGAGCACCAGACTCCAGACTCCAGACTCCAGAGTCCAGGTGTCCTTAACACTGGATGGCACGGTGAGACAGGGTCGAGCAAGGGGCAACTAAACTTGGTGGTACAGTCACAATTCGTTGTTTTGCTTGGCGCGGGAGTTGTAAGGGTGACTGTGTCACCAACAACACTGTGTCACCAACAACTCTAAACACGTGCCCCCTATAATAATTTAGGACGTATGATGAAGACAACCAGCAGACCCCCTGGATCGACCTGGCCTTCCTCACCACCAACACTTCTCGGTGTGAGTACATCAAGGCTAACTCCTTCAACCAAAATGGAAAGGCTCGGTGTGTGGTAGACGGACCCGGAACCCGAACCTACTCAAGAGCCATTGATAAGGTTTGTGAGAGTTCACAAATTGTGTTGCTATGCCTACCAATCATCCACTATATATCACCAATCAGTGACAATCACCGGGGTGTGTCTTTCAGCATCACTACCATGCAGCACACTACCATACAGCATACTCCATGAACTGTAACCATTGGTTACACAAACTGGCTACAGCTGAATCTGTTACCATGACAACCCCAGGACTCTTGCGAGGATGATGGTGATGATGGTGATGATGGTGAGTGGGTGACATTCCATTCCTATCTTGAGATCCTCACTGATGAGAACACAGAGGCCAAGTGTAATGCTGTCATTGCTGCTGATAAAAGTGGAAACAAGGTCTCCTGGATGTCCCTCAGGGTGAGTTAAATTTGGCAGATTGTTCATGCTGCTCATACAATTCATATATTGATTGGTGTCTCCTCGTGATACACTATGAAACTGTCAGAGCATTGGCCTGACAGCGGAGCGTGCGAGAACTGTGGTCAGAGCATTGGCCTGACAGCTATGAAACGAATTGTATCGACCGTAAAAACCACAGTTGTTTTTAGCTTGTAGATATATTGTACTTTAACATATGGTTAGATTGTTGCTATTTACGGGGTTTCCAAACCGTCACATCTCCCCCAATTGCAGAGCGACGAGCCTAATGACAAGAAGTGTGTGGTACAGGCACCTGAGATTGACTGCCAAGCAGCCCCCTGGAGCCGTGTGAACCATCTGGGAAACTCCCCTGATGCCGCCGGAAATGCCTCTCGATACGACGCCGTATTCCCTTACTTCCCCAGGTACTTGGACATTCGTCATTCATTGAGAAAACACGTCAGCTTTTGGCCATTCAGTGAGGATATGTGAGCTTTTTGGGCCGTGACATTGCCACCACAGAAGGAATATAATTCGAATGGCTCATTTCCCCAAAAGCAATAATATCTTAATCTCTATTTTTCCTATCAACTGGCCATTATCACGATGTTCACCATATATATTCTCTCCTACTACAGTGGTGACGATAAGAGGTGTGTAATGAGGCTAAGGTACAATATCTCCACCGATGATTACGACCCCTACCAGACTGACTCCAACAGCAACCAAGACATGTGAGTAGCGTGATGAGAGTCATGTTAAGACATGTGAGCTATTTTGTGATGATGACTTATTATATCTGTCATAGCCAGAACCCCATACTCACTCTTCCCCTTGTGATATAGTAGCGACGTCTACAAATTTGCATGGGTGTTGGAAAATTACTCAAAGCTACTGCAGACAGCCCCCTTCTTCTTTGTCGAGGCTGAGAAGCACATGATGGCGTTCCCTAGCCTAGCTACAGACATGTGTGCCAGTTTACATTTCACAATATGTATTTATTACTCAAAGCTAGCTACAGAGAGCTAACACATGTGTCCACTAACAATACCCCCATTCAGCACGGAGGGTATCGTCTCGCCCATCGAACAGAACCCCCTGGTAGATGTGGGAGCCTCTGCCCGTCCTCTCCGTCTTGCCATCAACACAAACCAGTACGGCCGAACATTCCAGGATCGGAGCCATGTTTATAGGGTGAGTTGGCAAGCTGCCAATTAGAGATTTGCTGGCAATTGTATCCTACAGTCAATTGGACGAGGGAGTTACTCAGGATTGATTCAAGCAGGAACCCACACGGTGTTTTTGGGGAAACATACCCTGAGTGATGTTTAGATATAATTGAGATTCTTACTATCTCCTATTTACAGCTGTTACCAAGGACAACCGCCATGGCTGGCAAGGTGATTCACAACCTGAATGTGCGAGGGAAGAGAGGGAATATTGTCCAGACATTCCCTGCCGTGGAATATGATTTCATTCCCAACCGAGCTACCATCCCAAATGATGACCTGGTACACATTCAATGGACAGGTAAACAACCAATCAGAACTCGTTATTTAGGTCACGTGACTGGTTATCAGCCAATCAGGGACCAGTATTTCCTGATTCGGTCGGTTCCTGTATAATAATGATCATGATACGCTCTCAGTTGATATCTTGATAGGTATCTGCAAGCTTGATATCTTGAGAAAGAGGTATCAAGCTATCACTTGGTATCTAGATTCTAGAGAAAGAGGTATCAGATTCTAGAAAAAGAGGTATCAGTCTCATCTAGAAAAACTCTTTAGTAAACAAGGATTGTGAGATCATGTGAATCTCATACCTTTTTTATATCGAGTTACCGTGAGCCCTATCTTAGTAAGATAGTATCTTACGTGCAGACCGTCATAATTTGTCATCCGAACGAAAATAATGTCATTGCAGCTTCAGGTTTTTTACAATTTCCAAATCAAATGCCATCTATCTCCAGGTTCCAACTCCCATAACAACAATCCCAACGGTGGAGATGGACAAACTGGGGATGCTGGGGAGGGAACCGGCGGTACGGACCGATCAAACTTCCTAGAGATGCAGGTAATTAGTTGTTCTCTGTCAATTTAATTGTCAGGCGACATGGCTGTTGATACCGTTACGCTGAGTTGAAATCAAATCAGGATTCAGGCATAGGCATGCGAGCGTCAATTTTTGTGGGGTTTATATTATTCGTATTTTCATTACTCGGAATATATTTTATACACGCATAAAAAATATTATCCTCAGCTCATTCTGCTTATTTATGCAGTCATGGGACCATTGGTGATCTTATATTCCTTACATAGAATCCCACATGTAATAACACAAACTCTCACTTCAGGGGGAGATTGAGAATTATCCAGCTCCTTTCGAGAACACGACCTTCTGGAGTAAGGTTGAGTCTGTAACTGAGCCTACCGCAACCGCAAAAGACATTGCAATTGGATTCTGGTCTTCTGGGTACTACTGCGGTAAGTCCGGTAGTTGCCTTGCTAGACAAACAATTCGACATTAAAAGTTTTGGTTTTAGTTAGACCTAGGAGAATCTTAAGAGATTCTGGTCTTCTGGGTACTACTGTGGTAAGTCCTGTCTGGCGGCGCCAGACCCCGATTTGATAGGGTCAGCGATCAAATAGGCGCCAGACATGGTAAATCCTTGGTATTGTGTGGCTCACATAAGACTGTATTCTTTGCGCAGAGTTAGAAAATAATAAATTTCCCACAATAGGTGAGGAGAAGCATGATGGTGTGTGTGCCACTGGTCGAGTGTTTGAGAACGATAACTCCCTGAACAACCAGCTGAACAACGCCCCTGCCAGCTACTTTGGTAAGTCAAGGAAAACATCTCATCACCATTTGAGTCGCCTGACACTGCATGTCCATGCTCTGCACAATGCAAATCACCATGACAACATCTCTTATCAAATCAAATCAATCTAACATCCAAACAATTTAAGCCAATGAAATAATAACTCAATTAAATTGTCTATTTTACCAAACCTCCATTCACAGGCCACGTGCTCAAGTTCAAGGAGTCCGTTACCGTGCCCTACATGTGCAGTAGGAACAATAACTTCTCCAACCGATCACAAAAGGGAATCATGTGGGTGGTAACCCCAGCCCAAGCTGCTGCTGCCAAGAAGCGACGACGACGACGTTAAACTGTTTAATGTGAACTTTTTGTATTTTGTGTGAGAATTCCATCTATTGTTGTATTCTGATTTGTAAGTGAATAGGGGGTATGTATAATCCCGGATAACCCAGATAGCTCGGATAGCCCGGATGATAAGTATTTTCAGGATAGCCCGTAAGAAAATCCGGGATATCAGGGCCTGATTATCTGATATATCCGGGATATACGAGTTATCTGGGCTTGATTTCCGGAGTATTACAGCTCTTATAAGCTGGAATAGCTTTTCTGAAAATACCTATTATCCGGGCTATCCGCGCTATCTGGCTTATCCAGGATTATACATACCCCCTAATGTTTATTAAAAAGAGTTTTAAAGCGTGAGTTGATTATAAATTGTTGTGATTATATTTTGACGAACAACCCGTTGAATTTAAAATTTGTTTTGAGTTTAGAACTCGTTAGTCAAGTTCGGGGCACAGTCACCTCATAACTCGTAGGCCTAGTCTCGCTGCGCTGTGCACGGCCTCAGTTGTAAGAGTGACTGTGTCACCAAGATCGGGAGAGATTTCATACTTCATACACTAATACCATGGTCTTCTTATTCCATTTACATTTCCATATACCATCTCCGATCAAAGAAGCAGAACGGGAATGCTGACACGATGTAAATTGTCGACCTTGTTAACTCTATAGAGAGAGAACTGTAATGTTGCCTTGCTCGACCCTGTCTCACCACGCCCCTGTGACGCTGGAAGTGATCATTATAATCTGAATGTTATGGTTTGACAAAGTTGAAGACAAGCGTATTGCGATAACGAGAATGCGAAGTGAATTGTTATCAGTAACAGAGACATATAATACTTGAGGTTAAATCACGAGGTTGCCTGGTTACAACAAATCCTCTCTCAAAAAAAATCTTAGTTAAATAAAAAATAGTTAAAGTTTGAAAAATTGTCTATCACACATAAAATATTGTCTTTTTGAGGGAGATGAGGTATTTTTTGTAGAAAACTGAAGACCAGAAGGACTATGTTGGATTAGATAGGACGTCGACAGGAATTCGCCTGACTCCGACATGGTGAGGAATTTCGGGATCATGGACCAAACGGGATCATGGATTGATTAAAAATTTCACATTTATCACTCTTTTCTCTAAAAATGTCTTTAATTAATAAGTCTATTATAAGTTTATGATTGATAATATGTATATCGCACTCTTTCTAACAAAAATTTATAATTTACATGATTATAGATTGTAGAATGTGGTTAGTAGGAAAGTTTATTTATAACTAAACGAGGGTAGAATGTGGTTAGTAGAATATTTAGTTGGTAGAATTAGTTGTATAATTAATTTTTTTTTAATTAATTAACATTAGGATAGGATAGTATAGTAAAATAATTAGTAAAATAATTAGTCAGATCCTAATTATTTATTGGAATAAACCAAACGATAGAAACACGCCGCTGTTATAACTTGGCGAAATGGTTGGCACATGCGGGGGCTCATTACTATGCAACAATAAACAATTCGTTAATAAGTAACGAAGAGTAAGTGGGAGCCGTGTTCTCAAGAATCAGTTACCACATGCCTGACCAACCTGCATAAAGTTTGTGGGAAGAGTGAACAGCGATACGTAGTGAGTCAAAATATGTTAAAACTACGCTAGAATCTAGCAGGGTGAATTAACCCTAAGCTAAATCAGATGACTTCCGGGTGTATATATACGAAAAGCTAGAGCTCTAATCTATCAATAGAAAGAACAGTTAGAGATGGCTGAGAGAATACTTCTGATTTAGGATACACAATTGGTTGTGTGAGAAAAATGGTATTAAATACCTGTGTGTGAAAAGTGAGGATTACCGAACTATTTCTTCTTCTTAGTCGGGCTAAACGCGATCCTCATCTTTTCCTGTAGCTTACTGGACTTACTTCTTGTATCATAACCACTCGAAGTCTGAGCTGTAGATTGCCCCGTGAGTTTCCTTTTCTCGGGCATGCTCTTGGTTGACGGGTTACGAGATACACCAGTAGTTTTGGGTTTAGGAGCTGGTTGGGGTTTTTCAGGTCTGGGTCTGAGATTATAGGAAGACTTGACAGCACCTGCCGAACCAGTAATATCACTCTCCGATTGCGTACGGCTTTTACGCCGTTTAGCTAAAGGAGGGATTTTAGGAGTGGTTGTGGTAGGAGTGTGGAAAGGTGTAGAAGGGGTAGTAGGATTAGTAATAGTTACATCTCTTTGTGGAGTAGCAGTCTCCTCTTGAGCTGCTGCGGGTACATTTGAATTCGGTACCTCTGGTTCTGTATCTATTACTGATTCTGCATCAGTATTTACACCTGTAGAAGACACATCTGTAGGAATGGTATTAGTAGCACTATGATAGGAAGTTTCCGTATCTGTGTTAACTCCTGAAGAAGAAACGTCTATAGGAGTGGTGTTAGTAGCTCTGTGATAGGAAGTTTCTGTGTCTGTATTAACTCCCGAAGAATTCACGTCTGTAGGAGTAGTGTTAGTAGCTCTGTGATAGGAAGATAGTCGTGGGCTTCTCCTGGTATGAGGAGGGAGGGGGTCAAGTAGAAAATCATCTTCGATTGAAGATGCATAGGAAGTAGTACGTCTACGTCTTGAAGGAATAGGAGGGACGTTTGATGGTTTAGGAATAGAAGTATCGATGGAAGATGGTCGTGAGTACTTATTTTTAACATAGTGTTTCATTTTAGTAATACTAACTAATTTCTCTTTGCCATCAAAATTAATAACATAATTATAGTCATTAATTTTCTTTAGAACTTTATGTGGACCAGTCCACTTTTGGGAGTATTTATGATTAGGAACATTTATCAACAACATACACAACATACCTTCTTCAAAGAACGGTCCTCTTACTTTTTTATCGTAGTTGGTACTCATGTATTGGATGTGTTTGTTGATTTTCTCACGAACCCGACGTGTAGTATCACGTACATGAGAATACATTTTATACGCTGCAGTATCGTAATCACCAGGATTGTGTTCCTGGTTGTTTGGTAGGAATAGGTCACGAGGCGTGCGTGCCTCTTGGCCAAATAAAAGAAAGTTAGGAGAGTATCCAGTACGATTGGATCTCATGCAGTTAAGAGTAAAAACTATCCAGTCAATGTATTCGTCATACCTGTGATAGTCTTTATTAGCTAGAATAGCCCTGAAACAGGTGTTAATACGTCGGTGGCATGATTCCACCTTGCCTTGGGTAGAAGATTTCCACGGAGTGGAATGTAGTTTTTGTATCCCAAAAACTTTACAAACCTCTTTGAAGAGATTAGATTCAAATCCAGAACCCTGATCACTTTGAATCCGGTTAGGAACACCAAACTTAGAAATCCAGTGTTTCATGATTGCTCTTATAGTATGTTCTGCACTAGTAGATCGCACAGGTACACACACTAAGTAAGAACTATACATGTCCACTATAGTTAGAAGAGCTACGTGACCACGAGGGGTACGCGTTTTAGAAGGTTCCAAATGGTCAATCTGAATACACGAATTGAATGAGCTATAAATTATGGGTTTGAGTGGGGCTTTGAGTGGTCGATTGGTTGCTTTTGATCGTTGACATGTGACACATGCTGAGACATATAACTTGACCTCTTGTCTTATTTTGTAGAAATGGAATCTATATGATAGCTGATCTAGTGTATTCTTCATACCAGGGTGACAACTACCAATGTTATCGTGGAATGAGGAAATGGCACGTCTAATTAACGTGTAAGGAAGAACAGTGACCCATTTTGGATCATTTTGTTCGGGTAGGAATGTTTTTAGCATGAGTAAACCCTTGCTAAATTTTAGGAGTTCAAATTTTCTGTAGTAGTAACTGATCTCTTTGTGACACTTAGAAAGTTCAAGATCAGGTTTAGTATCATTAGTTACCCATTCAATTACCTCAGAAATGATCTTATCATTTTGGTATTCTGCAATTATCTCCTCGGTAGTAATAGCTTGATCATCACCTTCAGGATCGGTGAGAGTTAGGACCTTGTTGAGTTTAGAAAATGTAGAACACGGAATCTCCTCATCACTGGAATATTCCGGGGGGATAGAAAGTGAAGAACTATCTGATAAGGAAGTGTCAATTAGTTCCTTAATTTTCCTAATTCTTCTCTTAGTTTTAGGTTTAGAATTAATATCAGTCTGTGTACCCACAGATTGTTCTGAAATGTTATGGGCATATCTACTGAGATAATCAGCAATTTGTATGTCCTCAGAACGGCCACTGACATGTTTTATAGTAAATCTGTAACTTGATAAGTCAGCAATTCGACGCTGCATATATGCATTATCTTTAGAAAACAGGGTTTGTAAATTGAGAAGTGCTTTACAATCACTTAGAATAGTAAATTGGCTACCTTGTAAGTAGATTTTCCAATGCATTATAGCAGAATGTAGGGCTAAAAATTCTAATCTAGTAGCACCCCATTTTTGCAAATGTTTAGGAACACGTTTAGAATAGTAGGATATAACTTTGCGTTGTTGAGTTCTAGGATCGAGTTGGGTTAGAACAGCACCTAGACCTCGTTTGGAAGCGTCTAGAGTTACTACGTAGGAGTTGTGCGTGTCATTGACATCGGGCACGGATAGGATAGGAGCTGAAGACATGGCATGTTTCAGCTGACTGAATGAGTCTTGACAAGTTTTAGTCCAAACTAGCTCTTTTTTCTTATCAGTGTTTCCACCAGTAAGAGCATAGAGAGGAGCTGCCATCTCGGCAAAACCTTTTATAAAGTTGCGATGGTAGTTAACCATGCCTAGAAACTTTTGTACCTGTTTGATACTAGTTGGGGTAGGAAGATTTCTAATAGCTTTCACTTTGTCAGGATCCACGGAAATTCCATCCTTAGAAATCTGTAAACCAAGAAATTTAACTTCTTGTTGGAAGAGCTTAGTTTTCTTAGGAGAGAGTTTTAGGTTAGCAAAGGTTAGTCTGTCAAAAACAAACTTTAACCGACGGAGATGATCGGGATAAGTATTACTGCATACCAAGAGATCATCTATGTATAGAATCAAAGCCTTGAAAGGAACTTTGTTAAATAGTAATGCCATTGCACGAGAAAACTCGGCACTAGAAGATGATTGACCTTGTATCATCCGGTTAAACATGTATCGTTTACCGTTATAAGTGAAGGCTGTGAGATGTTATAGTGTGTATTGACACGGTAGTAGCAATACCACTATACATGAGAATCACGCCTCATATAAGGCCTCACCCCATAACCCAGTACTTGTCTTAATGTCTTAGTGATAACAGTCATGTGATTCTAGATAAGTTTCTGTATATAACTTGCATTCATATTTCTATTCTTCATTGCAATTCACTACAATCGAAAACTCGTCTATCGTTACTTTGTTTCCCAACCCCCTGGCATGGCGGTGGAGGTGTGGTATGGTCTGGTCCTTTGGGTGTCAACTTAGTTCTTTAATAAATGGAGCCTGATCTGTGCCGAACTACAACCCTCATCTCCATCCCCAATCTTCACCGAGATAGGCAGCTAGACGCTGGTCAGTAGGAGCAGGAGTTTACCTGTCGCGTGTTCTCCCCCTGTACCCAGGATTTGTGCGTGGATTGTTGAGTGGCGAGTGGAGTCCAGGCCTAGAGGAGAATGAGATGGCCGGCAGTCCCCCAATCCTGGGGAAGTAGTCCTGCTTAGCTCAGGACAGTGTGACAGTAGTCAGCTGGTTTTTTGTAGATTGGAGCCAGTTGGGGAGACTATCCTACTCTATGGTCGGTGGAGGTGGCGGATGGGCAGTGTGAGTGTGAGTGTGTTTAGGGCCAGATATTTACGGACATTTTGGTAGAATGGACATTTTATTTTAAATTTTAGCTTTTATGTTGGTGCCAGGGAATAAAATTTTAGCGGTTGGTAGAGAATTGACAATCGAGTTTATTAGGATATTTAATTTCCTGATTACGTAAACGTGATTGATATTTTTGATTGTATTTTGAGTCCAATTACGAACTCAAAAGACAATTCTTTTTTGTCAGGGGCATATGTTATAGTGTGTATTGACACGGTAGTAGCAATACCACTATACATGAGAATCACGCCTCATATAAGGCCTCACCCCATAACCCAGTACTTGTCTTAATGTCTTAGTGATAACAGTCATGTGATTCTAGATAAGTTTCTGTATATAACTTGCATTCATATTTCTATTCTTCATTGCAATTCACTACAATCGAAAACTCGTCTATCGTTACTTTGTTTCCCAACCCCCTGGCATGGCGGTGGAGGTGTGGTATGGTCTGGTCCTTTGGGTGTCAACTTAGTTCTTTAATATGAATCATTAGGCCAATATCTTTATTATTATTATTATTATTAGAACTGCGATGGAAGTGGTCATTCGAATCATTAGAAGTATGCTGGTAGTGGTCATTATTTAAATCGCCTATGAGATGAACAAGGGAGGATCCCTAATTGGCTTTCCACACGGCATTAGGCAATTGGAATTGGTTCTCATCATCCCATCTATGCAAGTTGAACCGTCTGAGAATGAGATAGATATGGAAGTACCTGAGTGAACTGTGTCGATGCGATGATCAATGGGAGAGATATCGCACTATACTTTGCTTATCGATCTCTCGTTCTGAACGCTATCTGATTGACACCTTGAGTCATTGTCGTTAAACTGGCCCATACATATTGCATTTGTCACGCATATCATCTTGACGGAACTTCGACTAAAAGAAGAGAGGGGTATTTCATTTTGAGGGGTTTTTCATTTCGCAATCAAGTATACACGTTGAGATCGCAACGTGATGAGTAAGTCAGAAGGTGGTTTGATCCCGGCCACACCAGTACAGCTGCAGAAGAAATCAATTTGCTTTGAAAATATGCACAATAAAGGTTTGGAATGATTGTAGTCATCAAAATGTTTTAGCGAATGGTTTCTCAATCCTGTTAAATTGTTTGTATTTTCTGAGTAAATGATTGCGGTATCAGCCGCTAAAACTGGGAACGACTTTCTAGACATCAGTGTGTGTAATTTACTAATTTAGAGTTCTTATTGGCTTGTGAGATGTGCTGCAGTCCTCTAGTTTGCACGTTTTTGACGGCTACCGACGGGGCCGGGGACTGCAGCGTATGCCATGTTCCATAACAGAAATTATTTTACAATTTGTTCGCCTTCAGGAAACGGTGCATATTTTGAGAACCCTGTTGTGGAAGAGGATTCATTGAAAGTTAAAAACCATCCCAGAACTGGCAGAACTCCAACAACGACCAACAGAAAAGCACCAAACCCCCGGAAATGGCGGTACCTAATGACACAGGAAACACGATTCGAGTTGGGCCTCGCTACCTCTGCTGATGAAAAGGTTGGTTATTATAGTAACCAATGGTTACGAAGTCACTCATTTACGTTGTTAACAGGAACCGACCGAAACAAGTAAACAACCAATCAGAACTTGCTATTTAGGTCACGTGACTGGATATCAGCCAATCAGGGACCAGTATTTCCTGATTCGGTCGGTTCCTGGTTGTTAAACCTCGAGAGCTCACCAGGGCGCTGATCACGAAGAGGGGTTATTTATTACCAAATGAAAATTGGTTGGTAACTCTTTCAGTAGATCTGATCTGTGTTTTTAAGCGTTTGCTAATTGGTGTATATGTATGTAAATCAGTCGGGTCAGCACGTTTGTAATCAGTTTGATTAGAAAATATAAATAACAGTGTATGAAAGCGATTGGTTTAAATAAACTAATCTATGTACAGTCGGACCCCGATTTACCGGGATACTCGGGGGAAATGGTGTTGCCCGGTATATCGGGGTGCCCGGTATATCGGGGTTAAATACCGTTAATTTCCTATATCGGGGTGCTTCTGTACATAATGAGCGAGTGTTGTATTCAAGTGAATCAACACAGGCAGAGTTTAATTGATTCAATTAATGAATCGTCATCCTTTAAAGATGGTCTGATTAGCTACACACTTGCATAGCCTGGTAGTCGTTTATCAATCGGTTGTCGATTGATACACAATTCCACATGTTTGAACGGCGAACTAAATTTTGGCAGGGATGATACTAGATACTGGTAGTTGTTTGCCTTACTCCACCCTGTCTAACCGTGCTCCGGGTTTGAACTGGTAGTTGTTTGCCTTGCTCCACCCTGTCTAACCGTGCTCCGGGGTTGAACCGGTAGTTTTGCCTTGCTCCACCCTGTCTAACCGTGCTCCGGGGTTGAACCGGTAGTTTTGCCTTGCTCCACCCTGTCTAACTGTGCTCCGGGTTTGAACTGGTAGTTGTTTGCCTTACTCCACCCTGTCTAACTGTGCTCCGGGTTTGAACTGGTAGTTGTTTGCCTTGCTCCACCCTGTCTAACCGTGCTCCGGGTTTGAACTGGTAGTTGTTTGCCTTGCTCCACCCTGTCTAACCGTGCTCCGGGTTTGAACTGGTAGTTGTTTGCCTTGCTCCACCCTGTCTAACCGTGCCCCGGGTTTGAACTGGTAGTTGTTTGCCTTACTCCACCCTGTCTAACCGTGCTCCGGGTTTGAACTGGTAGTTGTTTGCCTTGCTCCACCCTGTCTAACCGTGCTCCGGGTTTGAACTGGTAGTTGTTTGCCTTGCTCCACCCTGTCTAACCGTGCTCCGGGTTTGAACTGGTAGTTGTTTGCCTTGCTCCACCCTGTCTAACCGTGCTCCGGGTTTGAACTGGTAGTTTTGCCTTACTCCACCCTGTCTAACCGTGCTCCGGGTTTGAACTGGTAGTTGTTTGCCTTGCTCCACCCTGTCTAACTGTGCTCCGGGTTTGAACTGGTAGTTGTTTGCCTTGCTCCACCCTGTCTAACCGTGCTCCGGGTTTGAACTGGTAATTGTTTGCCTTGCTCCACCCTGTCTAACCGTGCCCCGGGTTTGAACTGGTAGTTGTTTGCCTTGCTCCACCCTGTCTAACCGTGCCCCGGGTTTGAACTGGTAGTTGTTTGCCTTACTCCACCCTGTCTAACCGTGCTCCGGGTTTGAACTGGTAGTTGTTTGCCTTGCTCCACCCTGTCTAACCGTGCTCCGGGTTTGAACTGGTAGTTGTTTGCCTTGCTCCACCCTGTCTAACCGTGCTCCGGGTTTGAACTGGTAGTTGTTTGCCTTGCTCCACCCTGTCTAACCGTGCTCCGGGTTTGAACTGGTAGTTTTGCCTTACTCCACCCTGTCTAACCGTGCTCCGGGTTTGAACTGGTAGTTGTTTGCCTTGCTCCACCCTGTCTAACTGTGCTCCGGGTTTGAACTGGTAGTTGTTTGCCTTGCTCCACCCTGTCTAACCGTGCTCCGGGTTTGAACTGGTAGTTGTTTGCCTTGCTCCACCCTGTCTAACCGTACTCCGGGTTTGAACTGGTAATTGTTTGCCTTGCTCCACCCTGTCTAACCGTACTCCGGGTTTGAACTGGTAGTTGTTTGCCTTGCTCCACCCTGTCTAACCGTGCTCCAGGTTTGAACTGGTAGTTGTTTGCCTTGCTCCAACCTGTCTAACCGTGCTCCGGGTTTGAACTGGTAGTTGTTTGCCTTGCTCCACCCTGTCTCATCACACTTTGAACATAACAACTGGTAGTTGCAGTATTATACGCGTCTGCTTTGTTTTCGTAGAACTTTGATTTCAGTTAAATATTTCTTGTTTCGGCCACATTTCAGAATCTACTGCTCCGGTAATTCTTTTAGACAAAATTAAGAAGGTATAATTAACTCCGGAAACTTGAGAGAAGCAAGACTAGAATTATTTTCAATATCTTAAGATACCACAGTAACTGTTTTTTATTAGCCAAATCAGAGACCCACGCCTCCATTTAAATTGGTTTGCTGTCAGAGCATTTGCCTGACCCTATATTTGCCTGACAGTTGTTTTGTGGTAGGCCCAGACGTCAGTCGCCGCTAGTTAACACACCCCGATAAAACGCAAATTAGTTTTGGAACTCATTTTTTGACAGTTCTCAGTTTTAGATATATTATCTTCTTTCGGATTGGAATTTGAAATATGGAATTTAAAAAAAATTGTTCTTGGTGCTTTATATGATTCACGGCCCCGCCCCAATGTATCACTGATCACACATATTTAATACAAGCACCGGGCCCCGCATGCGAGGTAATGGCGTTAGTAAATCCAATCTGTATGTGGCATGGGGTTAAAACGTCACACAAATACACACACAGCGGAAACAGGGTAGGGACTGGGAGCTGGTGCTGGTGGCGGGGGTTTCAATACTACAGCTCAATACTTTTTGGTTTTATTCACACCTCTCTCTCTATGTCATTGAGGGCTTTGCCGCTTTCTGCTACTACTGCAGCGGCGTCGAATATTGTAGCTGTCTTCCAAACACACACGCACATGATAGAGCCCTTACATACTCTATATTTGTAAATTCTGTACGAGTCCTCATTTGACAAATACTTTTGTCCGTGGCGTGAGAAGAAAGTGACGGGAGTATACTTATTCCCAAGAATTATATGTGGAATATATATATTTCACCGCCCTAACTCGATTTTATTCAGTTTTTGTCTCTAATCAAATGAATTCATTAGCTTCATTAGCCCTTCGTGCCCTATATACATGAACAAAAAGGCCACGAATTATCGCACCGCATTCTTAGCACCTTGTTTTTACGTTTATCACACCCCCCCCCTCAATAAAAGTGTCAATAAACAATGGAGAGAAATGGATTAAAGGTGTTAGATGGTGAACGGATAAAATATTGTGTCCGTAAAAACTGTTTTTGTCCATGACTATATTAGAATACGTGAGAATATGTCTATGCTTTATTTAGCAAAATAAGAAGTGAAAATTTTCAACTTATTAACACTTAAAGAATATGCATTGTTCTCATTTTTAGTCGTCCCTTTCACAGGCCTTTACGTTTGTGTTGCTTGAATAGGACAGATTCTGTACCTGCATAATATTGGTCCTACGATCATAGTTGTAGACTCAAAGTATTGGTCTGCCCATACACGCAGCTAGGTGGTAATACAGTCGGACCCCGATTTACCGGGATGCTCGGGGGAAAGGGTTTTGCCCGGTAAATCGGGGTGCTCGGTATATCGGGGCAAAATATCGTCAATTTCTTATATCGGGGGAAGTTTATCCTCCCGGTAAATCGGGGTTCCGGTAAATCGGGGCCCGGTAAATCGGGGTCCGACTGTAGTGATATTGTTTTTGTTCAAACCTTCAATTTTATCTCACGGAGTGAGGATCGAGAGAGGGAAGGCAATAGCAATATATATATTGGTCGATAGAAGGGTGAGAGGTGTAGCGATATATTATATTGGCCGGAAAGAAGATTGAAGGCGGCCTACACAAGGCCGAAGGGCTATATCTCACTATATCCTACGTAAGGTATAAAGTAAAATTGCATGAGATGAGTGAGAGAAAAGGGATTAATTACGGAGGTAGATCTGAAAATAAGAGAGAATAAGAGAGTGATAGAGGGGGAGTAAGAAAGATAGAGAGATAGAACTAAGATAAAAGAAAGATAGAGAGATAGATCCTTGATCCCTGCAGGGATATTTTTCCCAGAGAGCAACAGTTATATAGCCAGCTTTATACCCCTATCACAAGCCAACAATTATTTCATTTGTACTGCCTTTGCTGTGATCAGTGTCCAGTGATATTTGCTGTTTGTTTTGAGGTGATCAGTGATATTATATTATCGATATAGTGAAGGAGCCGAAGAAGAAGAAGAAGAAGACCTGATCTACAACACAATAAGGTAATGTAATCTCGTGATCCTTGCAAAAAATTTGGTTTTCAAGCCTTTTAAACAAACTTGTTGTTGTACCTCACAAAAAGTGTGCTTGGATTGTGTAATCATAGCTAGTAGGCACTTTTCTGAAATTATGTAAATTTAGATAATCACACTTTTCCATCACCACCTCTTTTTTTTATATCTTAACTGTATGCTATTCTAGGATTCACAAGAGATACAGCAGACAGCTTTGGCATTCTAGCTCAAATTAAATTTTAATCAATGGGTGGTGAAAAGTTCCCTAAATTACTTTAAATTAAATATCCAACACCATATACCATCTAGATTCTAGCCTTCTTGATTTATCAAACCTCATTAAGCTCTTCTGTCTGACCAGTGCAGTCTGACTGTTATACGGGGAGGGGGGGGGGGGGGTCCCCTGCCAATTATTTCGTTTGCCGCACACCACACAGAGATTTATTTAAGACACCGTGGTGTGTGTGTGCGATACATAATACCGCAGTCCCTCTACTGTGCTTTTATTGTGTTTAAGTCCGACACGTTTGACTGCCCACGCGGCCTGCCCGGAACGCATACCGGAAGACTGCCTAGGAAAGTTTACTTTATTAAACCTAGACAGCCAGTTCTACTGCGGCATTTATTCATTCTCTGTCCATTTTTGTCCATTCTCTTAACTTATGGTCTCCTATGGGGGACCACATACAGCACCGGTGCGAACTCCAGAACGTCGCACCACATACTGTCGGTGGAAACTTCAGTACAGTGAGTGTATGTGGTGCCTCTTACTGAACAATCAATAAAAAACCTTCAAAACAAGCTAAAAACACGTAATTTTTTGTGAAATATCTTCCTCTCACTAATACCGAACTCTCTCTACCTCCTTTTCTCTCTCTTGTTATGTTTATCTCCAATTATCTCTCTCTTATCTTTCCCGATTGCAGCACATATTTTCTCGATATGTCGGATAATCTCGCCCTTGTTCTAGGTGTGGCCCTTTCTGTCGTAGTGAGAGTGCGTGCGCCTCTTATTGGTTGCTGTGGTGTGGGTGTGTGTGTGTATTGTGAGATGCAGGTCTGTCATTGGCTAGTGCGCGCACGTGACCCCCACGTGACCTTTCAGTTCAGTACGAAGAGCACATACAGCACCGTACTAATCTTTTCTGAGCTAAGCTCACGTGAGATTGTGTACTGATAGTCCCACCGATATTTATCAGTAAGAGGCACCACATACGGCAGTGCGTACTGGAGTTTGCACCGAAAGTGCTGTATGTGCTAGTGAGAACTGAAGTTAGAGGCACCACATACGGCGGTGCGAATTTCAGTACAGTGCTGTATGTGGTCCCCCTTACAAACCTTCTTTGGGCGGATTTTTTCCCCGCCCGGGTGAAGGCCTAAGGCCTTCACCCGGATGCCTTTTGCAAAAAGGCATACGGGGTTTAGAAATCTAAACGGATATAGTGACTATGTGTAGCAAGTCAGCTCTCTTGTCCCGTTTCAGGTTGCGAGGGGCAACATGTAGCAACTAGAGCCGCGCACACAACAACAACCTGCTCCTTCATAAACCACTTCATTGACACTTTTTCAGGAAATGTGTGGCGCGCAATTTCGCAATGTGGCGCGCAATTTAGTGCTACTAAAACACAAGGATTTGTTCTATACTGTTTGCGTGATGTATAAATGATCCGAAATGTCTGTCCCGCCTTCGTGTTAAGAATGAAACGTTGGCGGGGAAACATAGCATTATGAAACATAATGCATTTATTCTTGTTTTGGGTTGTAACGGATCGATTTCCTTGTGTGGCTCTCATTCTATTTCACGCTCTGGTTCGGTAGATCAACAATTTCCCTGGTTTTCTCCTTTCTCGTGACTGTCACGATCTTGGAGAAAAGACGTTAGGAGATGCCGTACAAGGAATCTCCTGACGTCTGTTAATCTTTCACCCACGGCCTGGCCACGGATCAAAAGAACCTGTCATATATGCCAAGAGAAATAACTAGTCGACATATCTCTATTATAATTAGTCAGTAGTCGACTGTCGAAACGTCCCTTAGGAGGTTTGCTTCGTATCACACTTTTAGAACTTCTTCAGGCAGGCTTGTTTCCAGGAACCGACCGAAACAAGTAAACAACCAATGAGAACTCGTTATTTACGTCACGTGACTGGTTATCAGCCAATCAGGGACCAGTATTTCCTGATTCGGTCGGTTCCTGCTTGTTTCTCTCCTGCATGCACTCGGCATAAGAGATGATCTCTCCTGCTACTATCATGTAATCGTGTTGAAATATGTGCCCTGTCTGAGACGAATCCGGCCGAGATCCTTACTGTACGCCGTACGGTCAGCAAAGGAATCGGAGCTGGAGGGTTCCCTGGAGTGTTACAGTACTTGTTGGCAGAGGCTATAAGATGCGTTGAGAGTTATTATACTCAACCCCATCGACAGTTAATTACTTTCTTTCATGAAGTATACCATATGATCTTGCTTGGAATATATAAGTATGCAGCAGGAACCGACCGAATCAGGAAATACTCGTCCCTGATTGGCTGATAACCAGTCACGTGACCTAAATAACGAGTTCTGATGCAGGACTCTAGGTATAGAGTAGGAGGCTAATTCCTACGTGATTCGAACTTACGATATATCCACAGATCGCATTAGAGTGATGACACATGCCGCATTATAAACTATCACCCGAAGATATATATTATATTATTATATAATATATATATAAGCTAGGCAGCTGAGCATACATCGATTTGTTAAAGCTCTCCTGGGCAGATCATGTGCTCAATAATTTGACACATGAGTCTGCCAACATATTTCATCGCCTACCCTATGTCTTCTGCAACATGGATTCTTTTCAAAATCTGTCATCCGCATTATTAAAAGTTTCGGAATTTTTGAAAAATAACGTGTGGGCTACTGAGCAATAAAAAATACCCCCCCCCCCCCCTAGACTAACATGGGTAGGAACTGTTAATCGGTCTAAGTGGTAGAGAATCACGTATCACGGCCGATAGGGGATGAGGATTCTAATTGCCAATGAGCTACTTATCTCATGACTATTCTGCCGTTTTAACGTAAAAGGCAATAAGTCAATTTTTACGAAAATTGAGATATTGGTACCTTTTTCTTCAGAATTTGAAGCTCTTTCAGATGAGCTGAGTCTCATTTGTTTGTTTGTTTGTTTGTCACTAAACCATGGGATACGCTCAGCAAACCTCCATACCAACCCGGGTATGTGGTAACTATGGCGCTGAGTCCCTTTCTCTCCCCTGGGAGAGAAAGAGACTCATGGTTTAAATTTCTGGAACATTCGAGAGGATCTTGGTCCGTTAGGTAACGTTTTGCCTTTGAGGGGGTCTTGGTCGGGTAGGTAACATTTTGCCTTTGAGAGGGTCTTGGTCTTGAAAATAGGTAACGTTTTGCCTTTGAGAGGGTCTTGGTCGGGTAGGTAACGTTTTGCCTTTGAGAGGGTCTTGGTCTGGTTTGATGTTTATCGTATTTGTTGGTCTGTCTGGGGCACACTCTCAAGCTATGTCTTGTCTTACTCTTAATTATTGAATAGTCAATTACATTCACAATATCAACTGTACACAATAAATGAACAAACAATACGGACAGGTGAACTTACGACCTTGATGAATGATTGGCACCGTGATGCTGTTGGTGATGAGATGAGAGGTGTAAACATTTCCAATGGTGACAAAGAACGAAAACGATCAAACACAAACAATGGGTTGGGCAGATTGTAGCACCACTAGAGTGTAAAATGTTCTAGAAGACGATTCGGATGAGATAGATGATAACATTTGTTAGTTGTTACACGCGATAAGCGACTTAGTGCACCAAAACACAAGGATTGTATCTGTAGTGTGGTGTTTTGCAATGTCCGCTATATTGGGAGAGGTGGGCGGGGGAGGGCGGGTGGGGGTGGGGCGGGGGGTAATATTGGACAAAAATGTTGCTGTAATTTAGTAATGAGACCAGGCCAGGCCCGAGAGACAGTTCAGTGGTAACTGGGGGGTCATGTGTGATGGAAATGAGAACTAGAGGCAGATTTGAGTTGCATTTTATTGAGGAAAATAGCCCTTTTTAGTGTCTGAGACAAGCAAAAGTGAAACGAAATGCAACGTAACGAACGAGTCAGCTGAGTCTCATACTCAGATCTTGAAAACTGAAGGAGCTATAATTGACTGATACATGATTCTCTACCACTTAGAGTTCAGACCGATCAGCAATCCAAAACACTCAACCATTCGGTGAAAGCATTTATTTTTCCTGACTAACTTTCAGAAACATGTGTCAAAGTCAAAGTCAAAGGGTATATAGGTCTTTCCCAATGGGGAAAACAGTCGTGTCTGAACCTCAGGTTCAGGCCACGGATATTTGTTCCCAATCACTGGGTAACCCTGTGATGCTTTAAATCCCCGATTCTAAGCCCTAAGCCATTCCGTACCGGCCCGAGGTACTAAACTTACAGTAAACATGGGCCAGCCCTACCGGTTGTCTAGGGGAGTTTGGCTTTCCAGTCGAAGCTGTACCAATTTAAAGCTCGGTCTACTAGACGGCTTGTATTAGATCCCGAACGGAGATTCGAACCCGGGACCTTTAACAAGAGAAGCGAGTTTGTAATACCACTATAACAAAATCCAGCCAGTATCCCGAAGATAATTGCTTAAACTCTTTTTTTCTATTGACCAGAAATACCCATTTTTCCCATGTTAGCCAAGAGGCGGAGGGGGATTTTTATTGTCCCACACGGTAGATATATGGAAAGTTTGGCCAAGAATATGTTTTTTGCCTTCTCTTCATGTTTTCTTCTTAATCATGTTACTGTCATCTGGTCTTCATGTAATTTTCTTCTCTAGCAGGCCATTTCTGATATGTTTTCGAAAACTCGTTACATATAAGGCTTCGCCAATCATTAAACACATCTGACAGTGCGTCATATATATTCAGCTTGTTTCTTCAGTTTGGCGAAATTTACTGGAAACCTTGCACATACATAATGAGGCCGAGATGCCGACTCTGCATTGTTTGGGAGCCTAGTCAGATCATGCTCTGCTTACGTGGGTAGAGATTAGAGTCTACAAAAATAGCATATTTGAGGAGTTGGAAGGGAGAGGAAGGGAGAGGGGTTAAAACTATAAAATCGCCTGAGCGAGAAAAAGTGAGAGATAAGTCAGTACGAGATTGCGTGGCAGATCCTCTAACATAAAATAGTTTAATTTTGTAAGCAATGTTTACTTTGCGTCCTCCAATACCTGTGTTTCATCTCATGCGGCTACAACCTCGGGGGAGCCGGTGAAAGTATCGTGTCTCTCTCTCTCTCTCTCTCTCTCTCTCTCTCTCTCTCCTCTCTCTCTCTCTCTCTCTCTCTCTCTCTCTCTCTCTCTCTCTCTCACTCTTTACTCTCTCTCACACTCTCTCTCTCTCTCTCTCTCACTCCCTCTCTCTCTCATCCTCCTGCGTGTCCTATCATTGATCCGGCAGCTACTCTTCTTTGCTTCACCTCCAATATACCAATCATGTTCCATGTTTCATCTACCATCTCTCTTCAGGCCTCCCAACCTTCTCTATAGTCCCTTCAGTTCTCCCACAGTCTATGTGACGTATTTGTCTCTGCGTTCTATTGAAGTAGACAACTCCGTCTATCGCTTGGTCTATAGTATCACATGTGATATACCCCGAGTTCTGATATCTATGATTGATATAATCCCATTTTATAATTTATAGCCCCAAAGTGCTACGTAATTCTACGAAAAGCATGGAATCTCATTAGATGAAAACCTTTTTTAAATAGTCTGAATATATAGTGAACTTTCCGCTGCCACTTCCTTGACACAGCCGGATACAGAATCTAATATTCACTTAAAAATATATATTATACCACAAGACTTCTTATGTTGTAAATATAGAAGTGGCATATATTAGATTACCCGCTACGATCGAACAGTCTTCAGATATAGTAAAACGCTGAGAACCCATGAGTAAGGACTAAAGGACTGACGTCCACTCCATATATTTCTCACTCTCTTAGATGTTATACCCTTCCATCTCTCGTTCTCGTCTCTGTCTTCCTCTCCCTCGTCTCTCTGTCTCCCTCTCCCTTGTCTCTCTGTCTCCCTCTCCCTCGTCTCTCTGTCCCCTCGCATGAGAGAACGGGGGACACACCAATGACAAAATTCATCCCTCCCGAGCTTATTCTGAGTATTTTATTATGTGGACACTGTTGGACTGAGTGAGAATTATCAACGAGAGGGAGGGAGAGAGAGGGAGGGAGAGTTGGAATAATGACTATTTGAGCTTTATGTCAGCGACTAATTCATTCCACTAGATTAAGTTTTGTGCTCGTATTATACCTGTAGCTCTGCAGTAGATCGCTCTACGCCCATCTGTCAAAGAGTTCATTTGGGTTTAAACCCCATTCAGGATGCCAAAGTTGACTAAGGTATAGAAATTTAACATTGATTGATAACATTGTCAGTAGTAACCTACAACCTTTGAAATTATACAGTACTCGGACCCCGATTTAACGGACAAAACCTTTTCCCCCGAGGGTACCGTTGAATCAGGGTCCGACTACAACTGTTTTATCAGTTACTGCCCACATGCATAGGGGGTGACTTGCCTTGTTCGACCCTCCCTCCCCGCGCCCCGCGACGGTGAGGAGGGTCTTGTTCTAGAAATAATCAACACTTCTACGCTCCGCGTACGCGGGAACACACTTGTCGTGCAGCGAGTGCTGGCGCTGTTTACTAGTCGTTTTAGATACCCCTTTCTTATAATCGCGCGCGTGCGGCAAAGTCTCTTAGTCTCGCGAAAGCTGTCTTTGACTACGGGGTCGAACAAGTCGAACAAGGCAAAGTGAAGGAAGGTCATGAAATCATGTTTCACCAACTCTGTGAGAATGGATTACCCTGGATTGGGTTGTTATGGAAACTTATTTGGTAAAATGCTGAAAAAGTGTGCTTTGTATAGGTTAAGAGGCAGGGTTGAATACAGTGAGGGAGGGAGGGAGGGAGGGAGGGAGGTTTGAACAAAACAAAGTCTCGCAATGAATGTTGGCAAAAATCAAATATCGGACAATGCAGTTTTGTTCAAACAGGGTTGAACAAAATAAGGCCAAGAGGGAGAGAGATAAACAACTAATTTTCACTGCCCACTTTTCTTGCCTGGCTAGACTGTGTTTCGGGCGCACCGCCCCCGAAACACAAATGTAAAGAACATAACAAGTAACAACACTTTTCACGGCAAATCAATTCATTCCTTTACCTAACCTGGATCATGGATGTAATGTAACAAAACAACAGCTGCAAGGGTTACATATCCATCTATCTTTCTCTTTCTCTTTCTCTTTCTCTTTCTCTTTCTCTTTCTCTTTCTCTTTCTCACTCTCTCTCTCTCTCTCTCTCTACTCTCTCTCTCTCTCTCTCTCGCTCTCTCTCTCTCCTCTCTCTATCTCTCTCTCTCTCTCTCTCTCTCTCTCTCTCTCTCTCTCTCTCTTCTCTCATCTCTCTCTCTCTCCTCTCTCTCTCTCTCTTCTCTCTCTCTCTCTTCATCTATCAGCTATCTTTCTTTCTCTCTAATTCTGCCTCTCGCTTCCAAACATACATTTCTTTATCTATCCCATGTCCCCACTGGAAAGTCCCCATTCTGATTTTAACCTGATACTAAACCCTACTTTCCTGTCAGGTTTGTTACCTTGTTTGTTCAAATAAGGCAAGTCTTACCAACATCTTGCCCGAAATCCTGGATGAAGAAGATGAGGATTAAGAAGATGTTCGTTATGACATAACTTATGTTCAGTTCAACAAGTTAGTAAAATAAATGAATAATAAAGTTTCCACTGGCCGTGTCACAATGTCACAAAAGACATTACACAACCCTCTCCTGTCTCCTGACCGGGCCAAGGGAGGAGGGTGGGGGTGAGGGAGACTATGTGGGAGGTTGGGGTAAGGGGGTTATGAGGTTCGAGCGAGATTAGGGAGATTAGTAAGTTGAGAACATGAATCATGCTGCCAGACCAATCCCAAGGAACCGAAACAAACCCCGCAACACCAACCTCCACACCTAACAGCAACCTCCCCACCTAACTACTTACAGCACCTAAACCTAACAGCGCCTTGCCTTGTTCGACCCTTCCTAAAATTTGTTTTGTTCAAACCTTTTGGGGAGGGAGGGTCGAACAAGGCAACCTAAAATAAGATAAAATAAAAACGGTTTGAACAAAACAACCAGCACTCACACCTAACGGGGTGAGGGGGTAAGGAGGGGATAAGAGAATGTGTGGGTTAGGAGGGAGTGAGAGATTAGGTGGGGGTTATGAATTATGATGTATTTGGGAGGCTAGGTAGGTCATGACCAAATATGGGCATATCACGTGATGGAGAGAGGGAGAAAGTGTGTGTATGTGTGTGTGTCTGTGTCTATGTGTGTGCACTGCACACACATACACACATACACACATACACACGCACATACACTGCACACTGTGCAGTGTATGTGCGTGTGTGAGACACGGTTTGACACGTGTGTGTGTGTACTGTGTGTAAATTTAATGTGCTGTATGTTCAATAGATCCCCCGAACCACCAAAAAAGGGTTGACCATTCAACTCCGTGGGGGGGGGGGGGGGGTGTATAATTGGGTCTAATTGATCTGAACTCTGAGGAGCATCTAGCAGGGTCTGGGGGTATCTAGCTAGATCTACTACTAGATCTAGTAGGGTCTGAGGGGTGTCTAGTTGGGTCTGGGGCATCTAGCTAGATCTACTACTAGATCTAGTAGGGTCTGAGGGGTGTCTAATTGGGTCTGGGGCATCTAGCTAGATCTACTAATAGATCTAGTAGGGTCTGAGGGGTGTCTAGTCGGGTCTGGGGCATCTAGCTAGATCTACTACTAGATCTAGTAGGGTCTGAGGGGTGTCTAATTGGGTCTGGGGGTATCTAGCTAGATCTACTACTAGATCTAGTAGGGTCTGAGGAGCATCTAGCAGGGTCTGGGGCATCTAGCTAGATCTACTACTAGATCTAGTAGGGTCTGAGGGGTGTCTAATTGGGTCTGGGGCATCTAGCTAGATCTACTAATAGATCTAGTAGGGTCTGAGGGGTACCTAGTAGGCTCTGAGAGGTATCTAAAGTGGTCTAAGGGGTATTTAGCAGGGTCTGAGGGGCATTTGTTGAGGTCTGAGGGGTATCTTGCAGTGTCTGAAGGATATCTAGCTGAAATACCCTGTTAGTGTTAGGATCAATTAGGCCAAATGATGACACCCCCCCCCCCCACGGAGTTGAGTGGTAAAATCTTTTTTCATGGTTCGGGAAACCTATTGGGACATTTTAGTGAAGGAATTAGCTTTCCCATATAATCTTCCCCACTCCCTCCTAACCTTCAACAAAATCCCCATCGCCCCCAACCTCCCGGTCAGGAGAGGGTTGTGAGAAAATGCTGCTGATTTTTACCATCTCACGACCAGTGGAAACTTATTGTTCATTATTGGGGGGGGGGGGGACACACGTAACATTTAACGTGCACAAAAAGATTTCTGCACATGTAAAAAAGTGTTATAAAGTGTTACAAAATGTTATAAAGTGTTACAAATTGTTACAAAGTGTTGCAAATTGTTACAAAATGTACATTGCAACACTTTGTAACACAGTGTAACACAGTGTAACACTATGTAACACTTTGTAACACTTTGTAACACTATGTAACACTTTGTAACACTTTCTATCATGTAACGTGCACAAAAAGTTTTCTGCACATGTTACGTGTGACCCCCTCCCTTTATTTTACTAACTTGTTGAACTGAACCGTCCAGTCAATAAGTTCCTCATCTTCTTGATCCAGGATTTCGAGCAAGATTTTGGTAACACTTGCCTTATTTGAACAAAACACTACCTGAGAGATAGAGAGAGAGAGGGAGAGTGTGTGTGTGTGTGTGTGTGTGTGAGAGAGAAGGATATGTTACGCTTGCAGCGATTTGATGTTTTGTTTTGTGCACGGGGAGAGAAGGCAAATCTTGTTTTAACGGAAGGCAAATCTTGTTTTATTTGCTGTATACCAATGCAAATGTTTACTAAAAAACATTAGTATTGCATGGATTATGGATGAAGGGTGATTTTTAGTTTTTAATGTCGGATTTTTTGAAGTTGTCACCCCCTTTTCGTGTGTGGAATGTTTTTTTCGCGTCACATCACATGTTGTTTTGTTCAAACCGGGGCGCGGGGAGGGTCGAACAAGGCAAATCACATGTTAATTAACGTGTGTGTGTGTGCGTCAAAATAAATTGATAATTTCCTGCGCGGTCATTTGGGGGGTGACTGTGACAACTTCAAAAAATCGACTTTAGGGTTGTAATAACACTTAACGACAATCATATGCTGCAAGGCAATAGAACTTGCAATAGAAAGAGAGAGAGAGAGAGATCCTCTGTTCAAGGGGTAGGAATCGTGTGGTGGGAATATCAGATAGTATTGTCAGAAGTGGTATTAGTGCCGGTCCTCCTCTTTTTCTCGCTTATAAAGTTCCTCCGATGTCTCCTCACTAACGTAGATAGCATAATAATGATAAACCAGTTTGTAAACATCTCTTCGATCCCAAAAGGAAGCTGGCTGCTTGGTGTATGATAATCTGAGCGATCTCATAACAATTAACAAATTTGTTGACTTGACGTAGGTTGTTAGGTGCCATCCATTACATCATCTAGTCATAACATTCCCACAGATAAGCATCCCACATCTTTTCGACATGAACTGACTAATCTATTAGGTGATATAAATCATTAGGATATAAATAATCAGGATATAACATAATAAACCGTGGGGTGCGGGGACTGGGGAGGGAGGGTCGAACGGTAAGTGGTAAATACTTGTTTTGTTTGTGGCGCGAAGAAAGATAGATTTGTTTGTCTTGTTTGTGGCGCCACTTAACGATTTCATAGCTTGTTTTGTTCGCGGGAGAGATCAGAGAACAATATCGAAAACGCCGAACAGCCAAAATTTGTTTGTTCAAACACGTGGGGATAGAGCCACACAAGCGTTACGCTCTTGAAATTTCATTGCAATCGCGAGGGTGATAGCACCACTTAAAGTCCGTTTCAAGCGACTTGACCCGTAATTCTTGGAATTTGGCGCATTGCGTGTGTATTTACAAAGGGGAAATCCTGAATTTCCAGGAATCTCAGGTCAAGTCGTTTGAAACGCACTTAAAACTTCGGGACGAAAAGGAAAAACGCGAAACAAAAAAAAGTAAAAACGCGAAACAAAAAAAACGCGAAACAAAAAAAAACGCGAAACAAAAAAACGCGAAACAAAAAAGCATGGATGAAAAACGCGCACGGTTCTTTCAGTTTTTAGGGCGCGCGCAGCATTTTTGGCTTTGCTTGCGCGGCGTCTTATTTGCGCGTTACAAAATCAGTAAAACACAAAACCTTTTTTTTTTATAAAATAAAATAAAAAGGTTTGAACAAAACAAGGGGTGACATAGAACTAAGAAAAGTGCGAATGGCCTAATTGAGACGACAATAAATTATGGTGCCTTACGCCTTTTAACCCTTTGAGGACCATAACGATTGGCCGAACAGAATTTTCTAATTTTTTGTGGAATTGTTAAGGAGAATATTCTAAGATTATACGAAAAAGGTTTTACTGAAATCGGGTTTTTACTTTTTGTGTTATGACATGGGTCATATATGACCCAGTGGTACTTATATGGTACAAAAGGGTATGAGACGTCCTGTGTGAGCTATAATGTTATCAGGGACATAAAAACCGGCTCATTGGTGTACTATAAGGCACGACTTCGCTGTTACAACCGGAATTTTGCTTCGCAGACGGTTATTTTCACATATGTGGGTCATATATGACCCAGTGGGTC
This sequence comes from Hormiphora californensis, assembly GCA_020137815.1. Taxonomy (NCBI): domain Eukaryota; kingdom Metazoa; phylum Ctenophora; class Tentaculata; order Cydippida; family Pleurobrachiidae; genus Hormiphora; species Hormiphora californensis. Next base: position 4,358,828 of record CM035358.1, read on the forward strand.
GTTTAGAGAAAAATTCAATGATATTGCCAAAAACTACTGAGTTTTCCCATAATACCTAATTTGAATGGGTATACAATCACTATATATAGTATATTAATAAATGATAATAACTTTGAAATGCATATTTTGTGTTGAAATAGCGAAACTCAGTAGTTTTCGACAATATCATTGAAATTTTCCCAAACGACCCACTGGGTCATATATGACCCACATCAGTAAGAAAACCGTCTGAGAAGTAACATTCCGGTTGTAACAGTCTATTCGTACCTAATGGGTGTACCAGAGGCACGACTACACTGTTACTACCGGAATATTACTTCTCAGACGGTTTTTTTACTGATGTGGGTCATATATGACCCAGTGGGTCGTTTGGGAAAATTTCAATGTATGCCGCGAAAACTACTGAGTTTCGCTATTTCAACACAAAATATGCAATTCAAAGTTATTATCATTTATTAATATACTATAATTAGTGATTGTAAACCATTCAAATTAGGTATTATGGGAAAAATCAGTAGTTTTTGGCAATATCATTGAATTTTTCCCTAAACGACCCACTGGGTCATATATGACCCACATATGTGAAAATAACCGTCTGCGAAGTAAAATTCCGGTTGTAACAGTTTAGTCATGCCTCTAGTACACCAATGAGCCGGGTTTTATGTCCCTGATAACAGTATAGCTCACACAGGACGTCTCCAACCTTTTTGTACCATATAAGTACCACTGGGTCATATATGACCCAAATTTTGAAATCGCTATAGCTCAGTCAATTTTTGATATTTTTTGATGCGGCTTTTTTCTTGCAGTTCGAGTTGGTCTTCTTCTAAAGTGTTTAAAATTATAGAAAATTCGTAGGAGGCGTTTAGAAATGGAATCAAAAATTAAAAAATGACCAAAATGAACATTATTTGGACCCAATTATCTAAACCTAAACATCAATGATTGCGGATGAAACTTGGATTTTTAGGCAGAGAAATGTCTAAACTATTGTTTAGGCTTTTGTTTGGGCTCAAAAGTTAATCCTGAAGCTGGGAAATCAGTCTTTAGTGAACTGGGTCATATATGGCCTGTGGTCCTCAAAGGGTTAACACACATTCCCACATCAAATGATGTCGAGACTGAATGATTTATCCTTTTCAGATCTGTCAATTTTAATTGATTAAGTACCATTATATCGTTGTTTATCTTGTTAATTACTTTTCAGATGACCTGGATACGAGATTTCCGGGATTTTGCGGGCGATACAAGCGCCCACGGAGTTAAGAACATATTCGAAGGACCAACAAAGGTACAAAGATCGGTTGACGAATCAAGTACACTTTATTACTATACATAGTTACTTGACGGCACTGTTAGTTATGGCCGACTGCACTAACAAAAACCATAACCTCAGCTGCTCAAGTTGATATTCCTTATTTGTTGGATCATCTGCTCAGTGTACGCAACCTATGTGATCATGAACTCAATCATAACCTTCATCAACCGACCAACAGGTAACTAGGGGGCGTAACTAGGGGGTGTAACTAGGGGGCGTAACTAGGGGGACCAACAGGTAACTAGGGGGTGTAACTAGGGGGACCAGGGGGGTTAATTTTACCGACTCAACCACTACCAAGCAATACACTAACAACTAAAAACTAACAACAACCCGGTGGTAACTATGGTGCTGAGTCCCTAACAACAACCCGGTTGTAACTATGGTGCTGAGTCCCTAACAACAACAAATTCCAGGAACAAAGTTTACCTTCCTCGTGGAGAACGAACAGAGAAAGCTGGGAAAACCTGCTGTTGTCCCCATGCCAACCATTTCCGTGTGCTCGCACAACAAGGTACATGTCGAGTATTAAAAAACTAAGATTTAGCAAAACTAAAACTCAATATGTATAAAGAATCCTAGGTACATAGTACTTTTGGACAGCTTGAACTGGCATTGAAAAAACTCCATGCTAAAATTTAATTGAGCAATTATTGATAATTCTTTATTAGGACAAATGATAATCTTGAAAGGGCCTGTCTGTTTCCAGGTGAAGAAGTCCTTTCTGATGAGGAAGGGAAACGAGCAGCTGAGAGATATCTACCATACTTTAGAAAAATATGATAAAGGAGAGGCGGCAGAACTAGCTGTAAACCTTACTCGTGAAGAATTCGCTGAAGTGTAAGTAAGGGGATCAAAAATATTCATCACACATGAAACACTTATATACCCTGACTACTACACCGTTACCATGACTACTACACCGTTACCATGACTACTACACCGTTACCATGACTGACTACACCGTTACCATGACTACTACACCGTTACCATGACTACTACACCGTTACCATGACTACTACATAGTACCCCGTTACCATGACTACTACACCGTTACCATGACTACTACACCGTTACCATGACTACTTTACAGGAGGGATATGAGGTACGAGGACCTCCTGGCAGCGGGCTCCATTAGCAGTGACCGATTACTCATGTGCCAGCAACGATCAAGAAACTGCCGTGATCTTGCAGCATTCAGTCAAACCCCCGTTTTTACCAGGGTAAATGCAGGGTGTCCCATATATATTCTATGGGTCGGTTGGCGAGCTGTCACGCTGTAGATTCCACAACTTTATAATGTGCTATGCCGTCTAGTATACCCATGTGGTATGAGACTTGATACGATTCAGCTTATTACCCCAAAAAAAGAGAAGAAGAAAATTATCGATCACAATTATTCTATAGAGCCAATACTCTATTTTTGTCCAAACGTGCAGGGAATGAGGGTGGAACAAGCTCCAACACAATATTATTTCAGGAAAACTCAATAACAGGAACATGTTTCCGAATCAACCCGATGGGAACACTAAATGCGCTCATGGGCGACTACGGAGCCTTGCAACTCCGGTTCTGGGCGGACGTCCAGGACTACAGTAAAGCAGCAAAAAACAGCCCATACCACGGGTTCACTGTGGCATTCCACGATAGGGACAGCTACGGGTCAACACTTAGCTCGGGGTACCTGATGAGCCCGGGTAGTTACTACAAGGTGGACCTGAGAATGCGAAAGGTACGGCGTGTATCCGTCATTGTATTGGGGGAATGAGCCATTCGAATTAAGTTATTCTGTGGTGACAATGTCACAGCTTCATAAGCCACATTGTTTTCCTGCTTAATATTCAGCGCTGGGGGGGGGGGGGGGTTCAAGCCTTTCAGTTCATGATGCCAATATAATGGGGGAAAACAGTCGTGACTGAATTCCTCAGATTCAGGCCAGGGCCTGAGGTCTCCCACCTATTCTTGGCTATTCCCTGAAAATTACCCTCAGATCTCAGGGGTAAATAGCAAAAACGAAAAGTGACCTGAAACTGAGATTCAGGCACGACTGTTTTCCCTCTGAATGTATTTATTTCCAATCGGCACGTGATCAACAAACAAGATAGATAATATCTTCCCTCGCTTCATTCTCACATTTCTCTCTTTTCACACACAACTTGTACCTTCAGGAATCTAGGGAGCCCCCTCCGAGCGGTCACTGCGATGATTCTCAACCATTCACCACTTATGGAAATTATTCTGAGGGAGCATGCATCATGGAGTGCAAAGACAAGTAAGTTGCACTTTACACGTTATGCATCATGGAGTGCAAAGACAAGTAAGTTGCACTTTACACATCATTTTAATTCCTGCAGTAGTATAGATAAGAGAGTAGTATAGATAAGAGAGTAGTATAGATAAGAGATTAACATTGTAATCTCTATACCACTGAGCGAGGTACCATCATAATAGGAGGTAGATTTGTCTGGTGAAAAAAGCAATGAATTCATTTTTAGTAACATTTCACATTTACATGTCGGTATTATGACATTATTATCATACCCGACACTCTTAGAAGAAGAAGAAGAATGTCGGTATTTTACTCTTTTCTCTCTTTAGGGTTCTGAATGACACGTGTGGCTGTGTTAACGTCGTCCCACCAATTAACACCCTCAATTACACTTCCTGCACCCTCCAACAGTGGTCCAGCTGTGGACTGAAAACATATCTCGATTGGTGTAAGTCAGGAACCGACCGACACAAGTAAACAACCAATCAGAACTCATGATCCACACTATTCCCTGCAGATAAAACTGTACATGATCCACTGCACTTCCCCCCAGATAAAAACTATACAATATGATCCACACTTCCCCAGGTCTAAAAACTATAAACATACACTTCCCTGCAGATAAAAACTATACCAACCCTGATACGGAAAACGAGCTGCCGAGTGAGACCATGTGCAGATGTCATCTTCCTTGCACGGAAACAAACTACGAAGCCAAGGTATGAGCTTTTTGCTGTACAGTGTTTTCACCGCGTACATTGACCTATTAGAATCTTGAAACTAAATTCTTATATATGGCTGTCTTTTATCCGCAATGCATCAAGTGGACAAGCGATCTAGATACCTTACTCTCGTTTTTTAAGAAACGCTTTAGTAAGAAACTTTTTTATAAGAAACTTTTCAATTGTAAATCACACAATTCAGAGACACCACAACAAAATAGAACACCCCTAACTTGTTTAGTTTCTTGATAAAGGAGAAATTCTTTTTGTTTTTGGATTGCTTACACCAGTAGTTTCCTAGAAAAAAAGTTTCTTATTTAAAAGTTTCTTGAAATATGCGAGCTTAATTAACGAGAGTAAGGTATACATATGTATATCGAGCCTCAAATCATTAACCTAGTACCGCTATTGACCAAATGTTTCTCTCATATATATCCAGGTAAGCAGTTCAGATATCCCTATGTCGTATGCAGAAAACATGTTTGAAATCGCGGGCATTCGAGGTTATATGCAGCACATTTCGGCCCCAGAACTTGGCATCAACTATAATAAATCATCAGATATCAAGTAAGCTATAAATGTTATATTGTCATCAAAATTAATATATTGGTTTCGAGAGAACGCCTTGACCATGATCAGCAACAAGCATCTTTCACATTTTATAGATCATCAACTTTTGCGTTAACTTTAGGGTCACCACACACCAAAGTTAAAATTAAAATTAAAATTTGACGTTTTTGGTCATAACTCTGCCATTTCTTGGCAAAATTGCTTCATTTTGGGCTTGTTGGAAAGAGGGCATCGAGCCCGTTCTGAACAGCCCAAGAAACTTGAAATCGGCGCAAAGTGTGCGGCGTTAAGGCGCATAATGCGCGCGTTAAAATTTTAAAATTTTAACACACACATTTTGCACTGTAACGCCGCACACTTTGCGCCGATTTCAAGTTTCTTGGGCTGTTCAGAACGGGCTCGATGCCCTCTTTCCAACAAGCCCAAAATGAAGCAATTTTGCCAAGAAATGGCAGAGTTATGACCAAAAACGTCAAATTTTAATTTTAATTTTAACTTTGGTGTGTGGTGACCCCAATATTATCTAATCATGTTAATCAATATCTAATCATGTTTAACTCAATATTATCTAATCATGTTAATCAATATATCTAATCATGTTATCGTTAACTCAATATATTATCTAGGGATAACATGATGGTGCTTGAAGTGATGTTCTCCAGCTCCCAGATATCTCAAGTCAAGGAATTCGTCAAGTATACAACCAACAATCTCCTTGGTAGGTGCAGCTCAAGAACCGACCGAATCACGAAATACTGGTCCCCGATTGGCTGATAACCAGTCACGTGACCTAAATAACGAGTTCTGATTGGTTGTTTACTTGTTTCGGTCGGTTCCTGGTCTGAAGTTATACAACCTCTCAATCTGTCAGCAGCCAATATCAGCTCTGACCACAGTTCTCACGCCCTTAGCGCTATGACAGCTCTCAATCTATATAATAGAAGTTGAATCTCTCAGAGGGGTCCTCTCTCGCATAGCTAAAGTAGCAATCTGCTCGTAGTAGGAGACACTGTTACGGCGTACGCACAAAAAATTTGCGTGCCACCAATGTGTGGGTGATATTTTTTGTGCGTATCATCCTACTTATCATAAAAGCGGCACCCTTCTATAACCCTACTATGACCCCATTTACCTCTTTGCAGGAGACATTGGTGGAGTGCTCGGACTCTTCCTCGGTGCATCTCTCTTCACGATCCTGGAATTCTTCCAATTCATCATTATGAGCATAGCCAAGTACTGCTGCATGTGGACCCCCGGAGGACGAAAGAAGCTGGAAGCCTCAGAGATGTCCTAGAAGGGGGCGAGGAGTAGTACAACTGGTATTATGTAGTAGAGTAATTGGAATGTGATACGGCTTGGAGTGTAAAATGGCGGATAAACTTGAGGGGATCTAGTGTCCTAGTAGTTCTGTATGATACGCGGCTTCAAGCAAAACTGAACCTGAGATTTTTAAAATCTTAAAATGTTTTTTACAGATACAAACAAAAAATTAATATGTTACAATATCGAATCAGAGTTAATATACAAGTGAAAAACCACATGATATTGATACGTAGTTAAAAAACTTGAAAGAAGTTCTACTGCATGTCCAATTTTAAAGCACCGTACAAAAAGGGAATAAATTAAAGTGTGTTCCGTACAATTTTGCTTTATAATTGGGCTTTATGACACCTGTATTATAGTGTATGGTATATCTTATATGCCGTCCGTCAATTGACAGACGTATTGAACAAGTTTTATTCTCAAAGTTTACACGTTATATTGCACGTAACAAATTTATAAACTTTTAGATTTTGTTTATTTTTTGACGAAAAAAAACACATTTACACACCTCAAACCTCTTACGAGGGTTGTTTCCAGTCTTCACCCAAATCCTATCAGATCCTATCAGTTCATACACCGAACATGTTCCCATTTGATCGTACCTGAAAACACAGAGAAACAATTAGTGATGAATACAGCTTGCATCGGTTCAATGCCTTCCAAAATGACATATTTAACGATCTATCCCTCTCTATCCCTCTCACTCTCTTTTTCTATTTCTTCATCTCACTCATGCACTACCTTCACTCACATATATTTCTCAACTCCATGCCATTAACCCATATTCGGACCATTTCTTTTCTGCCGTTCTTCGCTTTTCAGTGAATCTGATCGTCCCCACACACACACACACTATCTCTCTGAACACACACCTCATGTCCTCCGACCAGAAGATCACTAGAAAATCAGTTCGTTTTACGGCCCCCCGTTTTGTTGATGATCCAGAGCATGATAACACAGAGCAGGATGATCAGTTCCCTTCGACATCGACATCAGTACCTGCCCCTACAAAGCGGAAAGTGTTCAAACAAAAGTCATCGCTGTGTTTAGTAGGTACGTATAGGTTATAGTCTACTAATCGAAACGTGAGAACAAACTATTTCGTTTTGATGGGTTCAAGCGATCCAGGTACGAGTGCGACACCATGTCAAGCACTTTCGACAGTATGTCTTTTCAGATCAAGTTATAGGTTATATAAACTATAGTTTATTAATAAACACGATATATATCGTATCAATATATTGATCTGTATAGATCTGTATTAGTGCAGCACTTGATTATAGTAATAAATATATTAGATCTGTGTGGCGTTATATTGGATCAGCTGTGGTGTTATAGTGGAGACAGTCGACCTATACTACCGATATTACTACGCAGTGTGTCTTTGTATCAGTGTAGTATAATTGTTAGATGGATCCTGCAAGTGCAAAGCGCCGTCCCGGTGTGAGCACTATCGATCAGCAGAGGTTATTTCGCATTCAGCTCGTTCAAGATCAGAGGCCCGCGGTACAGCTCCCGGCCCGAACCAGTTTGGAATGTACCCCGGAGAGGTACCAGCCAAGGGCTAGCTTAGAGTCACCCGTTGTTAGCCCACGTGCTATTAGCCCACGTGTTAGGGCACGGACAGGCTCTAGCTCTCTAACTAACGCATCAGGTTATAATATAGTTCAACACATTAAATGTGTGGGAACCAACACTATAAATTTTATAGTGCTGGTCCCTACTATGTTGTTAATTCGTCGATTTGATTTCTAAAATGTCGTCCATTGCTTAGGTGTGAATCCGTTGGTTATCTCTGAGTTGATTGCTGAAACTATGGCTGAGCTGGTAGAGGATTTGACATTCATGTCTTTCAACATTGATGATGCCATAGGTGTGTATAATTACGTTCACAGTTCTTAGTATAACGTTATCTAATTCGTAGATCAATTAACGATGAACACAAACCGCTGATCAACTTCCCTATATCTCAGGTCGGTGTGATAACTTGACAGATTCAGCTGCCTCTATACTGGATAGTCTTGGAGCTGAGAAGGATACTACGAACAAGGGCTGCTAGAAGAACTTGCTGAAGACTGTGTTTATCTTTTATTGAGTCTTGGTATCAGCCCTCCTGGCTCCTTCGAAGGGGAGCACGGACACAGAGGGTCGAGACTAGGAACCGACCGAATTAGGAAATACTGGTCCCTGATTGGCTGATAACCAGTCACGTGACCTAAATAACAAGTTCTGATTGGTTGTTTACTTGTTTCGGTCGGTTCCTGGTCGAGACGTTCCCAAATGAAGAGTATATTTCGTAATCACTCTATATTGTTCTGATGTTATTTAATTGTTGTATCTACTGCTACACGTACTATATTATTTTACCCCATTATATATCTCAAGAGAAAGCCAACATTCCAAGCGGTCAGAGCCGTACAGTATATATATATCTAGCTGTATAAATGTGTGAAAATGTGCCTTGTTTGCTAACAATAACGACTCTACATACACACAGTATACTACTCACATGATCTCTATCTCATTTACTGAGTCTGCATTGTTTTGTTGTTGTTGTTGCTCACTTCAAGATTTCATAATGACATGTCATTATGAAATCTTGACAGCTGCTACAAGTTATGCACAGCTACCTCGGAGACAGACAGTCCGGGATCAAACTCCGAAACTACGTTACAAGGCTCTTTTTGTATATGCAGTGGTTGCCAACTTGTTCTTTTCCTGCTTACTCCTGGTGTTGTTACTGGTCTTGGCGGTCGTAGAAAAGGGACAGACTCGCTTGGATTTTAGTTACTTCAAAAATACATTTTTCGGGAAACGTGAGTACTCAGCTCACCCTTTGCTTTTTGACTACTTTGATATTGTTTTCTTTAGCTCGGATTTTCTGCAGTACCCTAGAATAGGAAGAAACTAGACCCACTACTATGCATAGTTTGCCAGATGCCAGTAGAAAACGTCAATTAAAACTGTCCTCTTACTGCAGGTGTGGTGAACACGTGTGCTCTCTTATCTACATTTCTGGGATGCTTCACCACTCTCTTCATGTTCCTATCAACCAGAGTTTCCATGAGAAGGGGAGCCATAGCAACCACGATCAGAATAATTCCCCTCATCATTGGACTTACCAACATGGTCGTATATTTCTGGTTTGTCTTTTCTGTTTCTAAAAGTGTGGGACAGAGTGACCTGTGGTTCTTTATAACTTGGTTACTGGGAATGGGAGGTTATCTTTTAGCGACGGCTATGTACGCTGCATGGATCTATCAGACTTCCTACTGTTAGGCCGCCATCGTGTGTTTTGTATAGTTCAATGTTTTTATAAGTTGCTCACTGTTTTTATAAACGTTCAAAGTAAAGTGCGATTTTTAATAATGCGAACCGCTGACGCGCATTAATAATAACATAATTCCATTTGCGCGTGCTAAATTCTGTTCCTGATAAGATAGAGACTTTCCATTGGTCGCATTGGAAAGATACACTTTTTCTCTTTCCAACGCAACCAGGATCAAGTCTTTATCTTATCAGGAGCCAGAGATATGATCGAAACAACAGAGAAAAAACTTTCCCACGGTGCGTGGGAAAGTTTTTTGCGCGCCCCCGGTTCACTTTATTAAAAATTCGACTATACACCAAAATGCCTTTGTTCTAAAGATTCTGATATCTGCATCATTATAATTATTTATGAAATATTTCATACGCAATGCCATTACGCATAGTTGTTGAATTCGTTTGTCGCCACGGGATCTCGACGCCACGTGATGATCCGAGCCGACTCAGCGGAAAGAAACACCTCTAATTCACCGAATTCCGGGCGATTGGCCAGAGTCCAGACCATAAACAATATCAATAGCTGAGCCCGAGCTACGACTGTTGGTTGCCGGGGTGAAAGATGGACGCCGGAAGAGTCTAGTTACGTGAAACACAATTGGCTCCCAGATTTTAATAACAACTGTAGAAGTCTTTAGAAAGTCTAGACGTGTCTTCAAGACACGTCTAGACTTTCTAAAGACTTCTACAGTTGTTATTAAAATCTGGGAGCCAATTGTAGCCTGTTTAGTTTGGTGCGTGATACGAAAAAGTACTCTTAGACAGACTTTTTCAAACTTCAAACGGCTATAGCCACGCAACCACACGGCCAATTTCGGTTAACTAAACGGTACCTAATAGATAATATACAGCAACAACCTATAACCCCAGGCATAGCCCAAACATACCACTAAGGGCAGCCGTAACACATCTCAACAACACGAGGCACCAGATCTTAACTTTTGCTCTTGCGAGATCAAAAAGGGCGCCGTTACGATCTGGGTGTTTGGAGGCCTGTTTACAGGTGCGCGCTGCCAAAAAAGTTGATTCACTAAAATGGCTCTAACCGCCAAACCACTCAACCGTTTTGGCTGATTCAAAGTTTATCTGGTAGGGAATGTCAAGGCCTAACCCCAACCCAAACCCTAACCCTACTTTAGCCCTAACCCTAAAAAACTTTAAGAAATTTCAGAAAACAAAAAGACAAGTAAAAATTATAATAAATTACCCACACACCTTCATACTCTCATTCTCCCTCTCTCTGCTCACTTATCTCGAAAATCTACATCTTCCACACTGACTCGGACAACCCTTCTCTTAGTGCCCCGAAGCGCAACAAGTGTTGATCTTAGCAAACTGAATCGTGTCTTTTCTCGGATGAAGGACACTGTTTCAGCGTAACACTCCTTGTGTTTCTGACAAATCTTCCTGGCCGCTTTGTCCAAAACCTTCCCAACCTCTGCAGCAAAACCTCCCGATGTGGAGAATACAAGAGGGGTGAATGAACCCTGCTCCACTTCTTGTACCCTTCGCATGTATGCCAGTTTCTTTTGATTTTGGTGCTGTTTATACAGGTTGGAGATGGGCACCTTCAGGTAGGATGGGGCGTTTGGATGGAAAACCCGTACATCCATGAAACTGGCCTGCATGTCAGACCACAAGCCACGACAGACAATGTCCATTCGTGCTTCAGCTTTGGTATTTGCACTGATTGGCAAGTTGAATCCATCACAGGGCAACATTGGCTGTTCAGTGTTAACGGGTTTAAATCCCGCGTACCGGAGAATATCGGCCAAGGTATCCCGAAGGTGGTCGTGTCTCCACATGTCAAAGCCTCCAACCTTGCAGATCAAGGCGTGGTCACTGCTGTTTTGTGCCCCACAGCCGCATTTCCCGATCAGGTCCGGGAAGTGGAAACAGTATCTGAGCCGAATGGCATCGACAAACTCAAGCTGGTTGAGCTCATGACCGAGTTTCTGTAGCGGTCGAGCAGTTAGCCAACTAGAAGCACCAGGTTCGGAGCATAGCTCCATTGCCCGCTGTGTCTTCATATCAAGTCCTGTCAAGATATCTGCACGCTCCGTTGCATGCCTCTCATCAGTGGCGTCGGCACACTTCTTCTTCAACTTTCCGCTTTTCATCTCGGCATCCATGATGTTATTTGGACAGTCCTCTTCCGCCAGGATAAGAGACACTAGTGGTCCGGTAGCAAAACGGGAATTATTGTATTCTTGATTAGCCGTTTGTACCGGATTTTCCAATGCCATACCTCCCATCTTGACGGGGAGTGCTAGGATCCTCCTCTCAATGTCCGAGATATGCTTTCCCACAAATAGGGGTATCAGCTTGTGCCTCAGGATGTCTTCCATAGGTTGGAACAAGTGCCCTATATCAGGTAGTGTTCGCTGCAGGTACGACCACTTCATTTTCAAACTGCGGACATAGTTCGAATATGCAAGGTGGGGGTGAGTCTTCGCAACAGTAACCAGGTTTTCAAGGCAGCTCACCCATTCGGACACTTTGTTCGTAACAAATGTTGTTTTGAATTCAGTCGATCCGATTGCTGCACCGAGGTGTCTGGCACCAGCAGTTGTAATCTGTACACCGGTCTCACCGAATAACTCCTGTGCCTTCTCCAGGTGGTGCTCCTTTGCGATCAGGACACATTTATCGGGGTTGATATGGTATGCTGGACCGTGTGTTGTGATGATTTCATACCACTCATGTAGTCCCGAGATGGTTCCTGCAGCATTTCCATCATCAGCGTACCATACCTGCAGTACGTCTTCGAGATCAGCCAGACTAATCAGGGGGAGAATGCCGATACTGTACATTGCCATTGCAGATGGACAGCCCTGCGTGGCACCCTCTTCGCTCATCAACACTTGGTTTCCGACGTACAATGGTGATGGTGCCCCGTATAGATTGTTGAACAGTTGTGCCAGTATGGGACATAGTCTGTCAACACTATGCAGCGCAAGTCCTCTGTTCAAGCGATTGAAGGCGTTACTTGCATCTAACAGAAGAGCACCCTCACAATCAGCTTCCTCAAACCGATCGGACAGTGAATGAATGGCTGCCTCACAGCCGCCAGACTGCCCTGCAGCCAACTGTACACAGTTTGCAGCAACTTTAATCGCTACACGCTTGGAGAAGATAATAGCTTTGACGACTATTCTCCTGAACACTTCTCCAATACCGATTGGCCGAGTACCACCATCTGTCTTCTCCAGTGGAATCAGGCGAGACGAGCAGAATATTGCAAGAAAGATTTTAAAATCAATTTTTTGTAACTCATCTTACTAAATGCATTTTTTAACGCTGATTCCGAATCTGTCAAAATTTTTGATCTACGACCATGTCTTCAGGTGTAACCGTGCTCCTAAATGAACTTGACTGTGCGCTGCGTTCCACTGCTGACACTATGATACACTATCACGTGATCATGTCACGTGCTCTCCCCCTCAACCCAATTAGTAGTGCTCACGATCTTACACACGAGCGCGTCACCCAGAGAGAAATGGAATGGTTAAACCCTGAGAGAGGGAGAGAGATTGGAAATATTATATTTGAATTCTGAAAAGATATACAGACACTGGTTCCATTGATCCAAATGCAAAAGCAGGCTACTAATTTAGCAGTGTTTCCTGAAACAAGACCTGGACTTAAGTCTTAAAGTGTGGTCCGAGCAACAGGAAGAGATCTGAAAGAGGAAGTACCTAGTTAGTAAATCTCAATCAGTAGATCGAGTAGGATGTTCCCAATCCCGACCGCTTTGAGCCGGGATTGTCTTAAAACACGTGACAAATCACGTGTTTTGAGAAAGAGACTACCTTTTCCCAACTCGTATCATGATATCATCATTCGCTTGACACGGGCTGTTTTGGAAGTTTTACTCAGAATAACGTAGCAACAGCTGCAACAGCTGTATACCAATGTTCAAGTAATTTTATTCTACACAGGACCATTGTATTTTATTTCTGAGATATATACAGGGTGTATTCTGCATGTCTCAGCTTCCCTGCCTCCCATTTACTCCATCTCTCAGCTTCCCTACCTCCCATTTACTCCATCTCTCAGCTTCCCTACCTCCCATTTACTCCATCTCTCAGCTACCCTACCCCTCATCTACTCCTTCTCTCAGCTACCCTACCTCCAATTTACTCCATCTCTCAGCTACCCTACCCCTCATCTACTCCTTCTCTCAGCTACCCTACCTCCCATTTACTCCATCTCTCAGCTCCCCTACCTCCCATTTACTACATCTCTCAGCTACCCTGCCTCCCATTTACTCCATCTCTCAGCTTCCCTACCTCCCATTTACTCCATCTCTCAGCTACCCTACCCCTCATCTACTCCTTCTCTCAGCTACCCTACCTCCAATTTTACTCCATCTCTCAGCTAGTCAGCTACCCTACCCCTCATCTACTCCTTCTCTCAGCTACCCTACCTCCCATTTACTCCATCTCTCAGCTCCCCTACCTCCCATTTACTACATCTCTCAGTTACCCTGCCTCCCATTTACTCCATCTCTCAGCTTCCCTACCTCCAATTTACTCCATCTCTCAGCTACCCTACCCCTCATCTACTCCTTCTCTCAGCTACCCTACCTCCCATTTACTCCATCTCTCAGCTCCCCTACCTCCCATTTACTACATCTCTCAGCTACCCTGCCTCCCATTTACTCCATCTCTCAGCTTCCCTACCTCCCATTTACTCCATCTCTCAGCTACCCTACCCCTCATCTACTCCTTCTCTCAGCTACCCTACCTCCAATTTTACTCCATCTCTCAGCTAGTCAGCTACCCTACCCCTCATCTACTCCTTCTCTCAGCTACCCTACCTCCCATTTACTCCATCTCTCAGCTCCCCTACCTCCCATTTACTACATCTCTCAGCTACCCTGCCTCCCATTTACTCCATCTCTCAGCTTCCCTACCTCCCATTTACTCCATCTCTCAGCTACCCTACCCCTCATCTACTCCTTCTCTCAGCTACCCTACCTCCAATTTACTCCATCTCTCAGCTACCCTACCCCTCATCTACTTGTTTATGAACCTAGCAACTAGCAAACAAGATATGCAGAATACACCCTGATATAATATCCACCAATTTTCAGCCGGAAACATACTATTTAGCTTCTATGAAGTTTCATGATGCGTCTGTTTTGTGTTCTTGGCATTTCATATTCTCATATTCCCTTCAAATTAATACGTTCCTTAATCTCGGAATTTCGGATAGAAAGTGAAAAACATCTCTCACCTCCGGCCTACTGGAGAGAGATGTTTCCACAGGTCTCAAGTGACGTGCTCGTGTGTAAGATCGCGAGCGCAACTAATTGGGTTGGGGAGAGAACACGTGACATGATCACGTGATAGTCTATCATAGTGTCAGCAGTGGAACGCAGCGCACAGTCAAGTTCATTTAGGAGCACGGTTACACCTGAAGACATGGTCGTAGATCAAAAATTTTGACAGATTCGGAATCAGCGTTAAAAAATGCATTTAGTAAGATGAGTTACAAAAAATTGATTTTAAAATCCAACACTCTAAAGAAAGTCACCATGAACTTCGGTAGTTGCAAGTTTCTGGGCAACCAAACTCAAGGCATCACACAGCGCCGTAGACGATTGTTTGAATTTCTTCGCACATAGGATTCTGCTCACCCCGGAGGCGTCAAAACCACTGGGACCACCTGAACCTTTGATATTTAAACCACATTTGTAGATGCTCTTGGTGCAGAACTGGGCCAGCCCTGTGTGTTTGTGTGTGCGTGTGTGTGAGAATGTGTGTTTGTGTCTGTGTCCTATCGCGAAGGTGCTTGTTTTGACGCTGAGTTCTATTAAAAGCACAGCATCTTCGCGCGCGCGTGTGTGTCGCTTTGGTGACACGCGCGCGCGTTTTCTGAGATCTGAGAGAGAAGAGCGATTGATGTTTTGAGAGTGAGTTTTTCTTTTGTCGGAGCGAAGCAACTTTCAAAAGCGTGTGTTCTCTTAATCAACTGAACTGTAACAATCCTTTACCGTTACTTTTACATTCACAAAAATAAAAGACAACGTGTTTACCTTCGCCTTTACGCTCCAGCTGACGGGTACGCCCCATACGTGTCACGAAACCACCCCAAGAACGTCCCTTTCCAAACGCCCCCTTTCGGCCGTCCTTACTTTACACCAACTGGTGAGCTTCAAAACGTTTACTGATGTCACGGAATCACGTCAGTAATGTCAGCCTGAGCCAAGAGCCATTGTCACAGTGGGACACAATTGACCTCTTCTCGATTGGCGGTGACCAAACTCCGTTCGACCAGCGCCCACTAGAAACATACCTGGCAGATTTGGACATTTCGCGAGTTGAGCCAGAACGGAAACCACTGACCTCGCGACATGCATTTGCGTCAAGAATCGTGTCAAGTTCTCCACAACGAGAGCAAAGTTTCCGAATCCCTGAAGATAAGCCCAGGATACCAGAGAAAAGAATGTCACGAACTTTGGACCGATCAAGAGCTCTGAGTTGCCGAAGCACGTCATCTAACAACCCAAACGTGCCCAGAAACCCCGTGGTAGTTCCAGCAAGTCGACCAGTAGCAGATCAACGGAACGTCCAACCAACTCAAGTCGACCAAAACAGATACAGAACCCCTCCCTCCGGAATAAAACCACCAAAGTTCAAGGAAGGGAATAGTCTGAAATCGTACCTGAAGAGATTTGAAGATTATCTGTCAATGGCGACCGAGAACCCTCAGGATGTGCGTGGAATCCTACTTAACTGCTTAAAGTGCGATGCCACCTATGATCGGATACGCCGTCTGAAGTTCAGCCAAGAAGAAATGGCCAATCCACACAAGTTGCTACAATTCATCCGTGATGCTATCCTGAATGACGCTGCCATTGCTGAGACAAATCGTTTAGAACTGAAGGACATTAAACAGGATGAACACGAGTCGGTATCTGACTTTGCAGAGAGAATCCATCGGGCAGCAGAGCTTGCGTTCCCAGGTGAGTCCGATGATCGTGTGAACGCAAACAAGATAGACGCTCTACAAGATGGTCTTCATGACCGTGATGTTGCTAAGGATGTCTGTGACTGGAAGAAACAGGACGTCGCTTTTGAAACTCTGGTTGCAGAAGCTGAGAGAGCAGCGACGCAGAACAAAATCTTCAAGAGAGGCGGTGCTGATTATGGAGCCACTGTTTATGCAATTCGGAGTGACGGACGAATGAGCCAAAACCAGCCTTACCAGAGAAAGAGTTGGAATCCGTGCAAGTTCTGTAAGAAGACGAACCACACGGAAGCAAACTGTAGGTTCAAGATAACTTGCCAAATATGTGGTCAAGACCTACATGAAGCCAGAAACTGTCCCGTGCTAGCGAGCACTATCCAAACCGATGTTAACCCGATGCAGAATCAGCAGACCATGAACTTCCGACCCCAGACATTCACAACTGGTAACAGAAGACAAGCCACATCGTCAGTGCCTGGAACGAGAGAACATGATCGAGCCAACGGTCTATGCTATGTTTGTCATCAGAATGGACACCTCAGCAGAAATTGCCAGAACCGAGGATGGCAGTTAAACGAGAGAGCGGTCGGAGATTTTCACAACGCGGACACACACCAGAACTCCGGCCGCGCCAATTAATTGAGCGGACAGTGACCCCGGCACAGAAGAAGGAAATCGAGGAAAACAGGGTGACCACACCCGAATCTGTGCCGGTAAAATGCGTCTGGGATTCACCACGATCAGACAAGGTGTATCCTAGAGAGGAAGAAGGAGATACAGCAACATCTTTAAACAGTACACAAGCTGTAGCGGGTACCGAAGTAGCACCCGATGAGAATGATAAAGGTCTTTCCACAGCATCTGATGTGGACTCAAAGGAACTCGTAATCACTCCTAAGTCTTCCCCAAGAACAAAGAAAACGGAAAAAGTGGTCATCCGAAAGCAGGAGAAGAATCAATCCCACACTGACGTGAGCGATGAGAAAAATGAAATAGTCGATAGTTCAGCAGTGGTTGAGGTCGAGGGCAACAATGAGGACGATGTTATCCCTGAACCCAAGACCAAACGGAAGAAAAAGAGAAACAAGAGGAGCAAGGCAGCGAAAGTGAAAGCCCTCTCTGGAGAAGAAATACGGAAATCTCAAGAAATTATTGTAAACGGACTCATCCATGGCCCCGCATGGTGTGAGGATCAAACTAAACACCCGGTGCGCATGTTCATCGATACAGGAAGCCAAGTTAACCTTATTGACTGGACAACTGTATGTAAGTACGGGCTAGTGTCTGAGATCCGTGAGACAAACAGAAGGTTGAGAGATTTCAGCGGAAATCGGATACCTTGCAGAGGCGCCATCTCCTTGTGTATGATAGTCGGAGGAGCCACCATTAATCTGGTCAACTTCGTGGTGTGCGAAGGAATGGATACAGATATTCTATTAGGTGACCCATTCTGTCGTAGTACAGGAGCCGCCTTGGACTATACGAACGCTGAACTAAGAGTCCCAAATGGTGAACCAGTACCTTTCCTGCCAAGACCAAGAAGCACCAAGAAGATTCTCCAGATAAGGTGGGGAGAAACTACCACAATACCACCTCATACTATGGGGTATGTCGTAGGATCCCTGAAGGAAGATTGTCTAGGTGATACGATCGGTCTTGTCTCAACTGATTGGTCACGGAAAAATAATGGCCTACTCATTGGTGACGCAATTGCCGAAGCTATGGAAGGAGACATTCCCATGAGAGTTTTGAACTTTAGCGAGGAGCCGATAACCCTCCAAAGGGGTGATAAAGCCGCTAAATTCCGCCCAGTGCCAGAGTACGACCCTTATTCTAGAGTGGAATGGGAAGACCGAATCCAATTTCTCCGTGAGTCTGAGGAACCGGAAGTCGAGAAATGGACAAAGGAAGAACTATTCGAGCGTCTAAAAGTAAAAACTGCATCCAGGAACCTCACGAAACAACAGGCTCAAGATCTACAAGACATCATTTGGGAACACAGGGACTGTTTTGCATACGATGAGTACGATCTCGGTTCCTGCAATATGTACAAAGCTACGATCAAGTTGAAGGAAGGGGCTACACCTCAGTGGACCCCTCCATTCCCTTGCCCATACAAGCTTGAGGGGGAGATGCAGAAAACAATCGATGAGATGGTGAAAACGAATGTGGTGGAGATCCTTCCGCAACGGTCAGATTGGAACTCACCAACATTCCTGGTACGAAAGAAAACACCTAAAGGGCAGCCTCAGCGTTACAGGCTTGTGTGCGACCTAAGGAACGTTAACAAGATGTGTATGCCAGCAAACTTCCCATTGGCTCATTTGGATCATGTCTTGGATAAAATCGGCCAGGACAAGATATTTTCTTCTTTTGACCTCACCCGAGGATACTGGCAGCTTCCCTATGATGAATCCTCGAAACAGATCACTGCCTTCCTGTATAAGAACACCCAGTACGCATTCTCGAAGACAGTGATGGGACATCGATCATCCGGACCGTCCTTCTGTGATATGATGAATCGTCTGCTCGGATCCCTTCCGATTGAACAGGTTGTCCAATTTGTGGACGACCTCCTCCTGTCTTCGGTCACAGTTGACCAACATCTGGATCGATTGGAACGGCTACTCTCCAGATTGTACGGTGCGAACCTCAAAATTTCACCGGACAAAAGTCAGCTGATGAGAGATGCAGTTGATTTTGTTGGAGTTCGTGTCAGTGGTGGCGGTATAAGTATCACTGAAGACCGTGTAGCCGACCTCCTAGCACTCCGCGAACCTGACTCAAAGAAAGAAGTGATGCAAGCGATGGGTGCATTAAACTACGTTAGGAAATGGATTCCAGGATACAGTTCTATCAGTAAGCCAATATTCGCTTCTATACGCGGGGGAAAGGAGTGCAAGTTCAAATGGACCAAAGAGTGTAGTGAAGCGTACGCCAAGCTGAAGCAGCTCGTCGCGGAAAGTACACAGCTTGCAATACCGAATCCCGAGGATCCCTACAGCTCCTACTGGGTCACACTAGATGCCAGTGAGCGAGGTTTAGGTGCCTCCTTATCCCAAGAATTGGATACACCTGATGGAGGTAGAGAACGAAGGATTGTCGCTTACTATAGCAGAGCTCTCCCAGAGTACAAGAAATCGCGGGGACAGACGAAGCTTGAGTTCGAGGCTCTGTCAGCAGCAATCCAACACTGGACCATCTATCTTTACAACGTGGAAGAGTTTGTCGTCATAACAGACTGTTTATCCTTGGTTAAAGCCGAGGGTACCCTTTTCACGAAACCAGACAACGCGGTGATCAAGAAAGTTCTGAAGTTAGCCGAATTCAACTTCAAACTCCGACATTTAAGTGGCCCGGAAAACAAGATGTGTGACTGGTTGTCAAGGTTCAGCCTTCCGCCAACCAAGACCGAAGCCGAAACACAAACGACACCTCAAACTCATGAAGATTTGACTAAAGTTGTCAAGGTTGTTAATCTATGCGATAGAAACAACGAAGAGATACAACAAAATGTCGTCCGAAAGATACCTGAGGATCGTCACAACTCCACAGAGTCCGAAGCAGACACAGAGTCCAACCATGAAGATCGTTTTAGCAGCGACATGGATACAGGAACGTACACGTCTACTGAAGATTCATCTGAAGACATATCTCTGTCGACAACACGAGTTAGCAGTGCAAGCGAGCGCGAAGTCTTTATCGTGCAGAGCACTCAGTTTCCGGAAGCATCGTACGTCACGGAGTATAAATACTTCAGTAACGGAGACGAGTCACCCACCCAATCAGATGAAAACAGCCACACGAAACATGAGAGTATTGGCTCGGAAGAAACTCTAGGCCTATGCAAGATACTCGACAATCTGGTGAGCTGTGAAGAGATAACCACCCATCCAATAAAAGTCATGAATGAAGATAACGAAGCAGAAGAAGAATGGTCATATGAGCAGGAGATTCATTGTTTATGCGCATCGATCCAGCAAAACGGGGTAGATATCCCCGTAGCAGGAAAGACATGGACTGAATGGGAAACTGCCCAGGAGCAAGATGACATTCTAAAATTAGTGAGAAAATGGGTGAGTGACGGGAATAGACAAGTGGTACAAGCCAACAGGGCCCCACCTGATCTAGAGTCTTTGTGGAAACAATACCAGCTGCTCCGGTTAGAGGATGGTGTTTTGCAAAGAAAATGGCTCGATATAAAGACAAATGATTCCAACTGGCTGATCGTGGTACCTATGAAGGAGCGAGAAGAGCTTATCAGACAGGCTCATGACTTCCACACAGGTCACGCCGGAGTCAGTGCAACAGTTGATCACCTACGAAGAAACTTTTACTGGCCGGCCCAGCCCAAACAAGTCGGACTATACATCGGTCAGTGTGTAAATTGTGCCTCAAACAAACAGCGTCAACAGACCTTCCAAGCCGAGATGGCCACATTTGTGTGTCACGAGTTCAACGCCGTTATTGTAATCGATCATATCGTTCCAGAAGCCCGTGGATCGACGATAAGAGGCAACAAGAACGTCCTAACAATTACAGACGTTTATTCAAACTTTCTAGTTGCAGTGCCTACGAAGACCCAAACATCCGTTGAGAGCCGTGAGAAAATTCTCGCTCATTGGATCTGGAAATTTGGTTGGCCGAGAGAAATAATCTGTGATCAACATCAAAACTTCAACGGCAAAGAATTCAAGGATTTCTTCGAAAAGCTAAACGTGAAAGTTCAACACGGCCAAGCTTATTCAGCCCGCAGTACTGGACGTGCTGAAAATAGCAACAAAAAGATTGATCGAATCCTCAGAGCAACCCTGTTTGAATCCAACCCTAAAGATTGGGACTTGCATCTTGACCAAGTGTGTTTCAAGCTAAACAACACCAGATCCAGAAGAACAGGCTTCACGGCACACAGGATTGTATTTGGCACAGAACCAAACATGCCTGATGCGTTACATCTTCGCCGACCCATGGATAAAAATGATAAGACTCCACAGATGGGCATTCCAGCGTCCGTCTACAACCGCTACCGAGAAATCTGTAACTTGAGTTACAAAATCAGGCAGAACGTGGATGAAGACCTAATAGCGGCCAAAAAGCAATTCAACAAGAGACTAAATGACCCGGAGCTTGCAATTGGAGATCAAGTTCTGGTGAAAATCCCGTGCCCGGTTCATAAATTTGGACCTAGGTTCGAGGGACCCTTCTCGGTGAGCGAAGTGATCAGCCCTTACCTCTACAGAGTGAAGATGAGCGTAGGAGACAAGGTTATTGGTGTGGGAAAGTTGAAGTTATTTGCACGCAACGGCAAAACGGTAGAGTGTAAAAATTCGGAGAAACTGAAAGAAACCGAATCAAACCCACCAATGATGCCAGTTCTAGTTCAGCATGCAAATGCAGATCACCCGGATTGTAACGAAACTTCAGTTGAAATCGTGCCAACACCAGAGAAACCCGAAGCTGATCAAAAGATAGCGGAAACATCTTCTCCATCACCAGAGCAACCCGAAGATGACCATGATACAGCGGAAACATCTTCTCCAACACCAGAGCAACCCGAAGATGACCATGATACAGCGGAAACACCTTCTCCAGATCAAACCTCTCCGCCAGTTACAGGAGGAAATGACCGGAGAATCAGGCTTCGAGCTCATGTCAAACCACCTGACCGATTCAGGGGTTAGTTGTCATGTGGTCGAATATGAAGTGTGTTCCTACTCAGTGCACGAGATTTCGCCACTCCCCAACACTGACTGCTGCTATGCCTGAACATCTTCGACTCCACATTGAGGCTCATCTGTTCCGGAAGTTAAGATCTTCTGATCTCCCTCTACATTTAAACAGTGTTTTACACTAATAAGTTGAGAATACTCGACAAACCGTTAAAATCCTTTTGGATTTATTTTTATAACCCCAACCAAGTTGAGTGTACTCGACAACCCATCAAATCCTCTTGGATTTCGATTTTATTTTAACAACTAAGTTGAGTGTACTCGACAACCCGTTAAAATCCTTTTGGATTTATTTTTATAACCCCAACCAAGTTGAGTGTACTCGACAACCCATCAAATCCTCTTGGATTTCGATTTTATTTTAACAACTAAGTTGAGTGTACTCGACAACCCGTTAAAATCCTTTTGGATTTATTTTTATAATCCCCAACCAAGTTGAGAGTTCTCGACAACAGCAACCATACAACTGACCTCTATCTGTTGATATGTTTTGATGATCCAGAAACATACTGAAACCTGATGACAAGGGTAAATGTGCTACCTAACGATACATGGCAGCTACCAATCTGCGATACCGGTGAACAGTTCATGTGAAGTGTGAACATGCGATATTTTGCTTCCTTGAGACATGATAAGGAGGTGAAGAGAAGCCGTGATCTATTGGTTGAGATCAATGGTTTTGTCAGGAACCGGCTGTCGCTGAAGGTTGATTACCCCCTGAGAAACTCGCTTGAGAAGAGTGAAACAGACCGGTGTCCGATCCAGATCTCATCATCAATTTTCCATCAACCTGTGCGCCATCCTTTGACATCGTGTTCCTGGGGTGGACGGTATCGGCCAACATGGTGCAACAGTGAACAGCAATGCCCCCTTTTAATTGGAACTTCAGAGACCTTTCTTCCTTACCTTCATCGTGAAATCATTGTTTAAAGCGAGAATTTCTCTGAGAAAGAGAAACAGAAAAAGAAACAAATTGTAATATTTTATACAGTGTATTACTGACCATGAACATGTTTGTATTCACAAAATGTGAAGCTTTTAATGATCTTAATTTATTACCCGGGTATGCTATGGTCCGATTTTATTATTCTACACAGTATTTTTAATGAATTATTTTTACCGTTAACGTAACTCCTTGTAGAGTGTATCTTGTAAGTCATGTGTACTCTTTCTCGATATTCGTTTATTTTCATCGTCCCGTGCTCATGGTACAGTTCTGGGCTATTCTGTCGAGGACACCGTGTCACCGGCTCAAAGGAGTCGGTGGCAACGGCGCTTTTTGTCCTTGATGGAATGGTGCAGAACTGGGCCAGCCCTGTGTGTTTGTGTGTGCGTGTGTGTGAGAATGTGTGTTTGTGTCTGTGTCCTATCGCGAAGGTGCTTGTTTTGACGCTGAGTTCTATTAAAAGCACAGCATCTTCGCGCGCGCGTGTGTGTCGCTTTGGTGACACGCGCGCGCGTTTTCTGAGATCTGAGAGAGAAGAGCGATTGATGTTTTGAGAGTGAGTTTTTCTTTTGTCGGAGCGAAGCAACTTTCAAAAGCGTGTGTTCTCTTAAGTCAACTGAACTGTAACAATCCTTTACCGTTACTTTTACATTCACAAAAATAAAAGACAACGTGTTTACCTTCGCCTTTACGCTCCAGCTGACGGGTACGCCCCATACGTGTCACGAAACCACCCCAAGAACGTCCCTTTCCAAACGCCCCCTTTCGGCCGTCCTTACTTTACACCACTCTCACCGGTTATGCCCTGAAATGTGACTGGCTGGTGGTCGGCAGGTGGATCAGTGTGTACGTATTTGCTGCTGATAGGTGCAGCGGGTGGATGCTTCTTTTCAAGGTCCAGGAGTACCTCGTCAGTGCAGCTTTTAACTCCACATGTGTGTCTGGAAGAGTCAAGCCATCCTGTAGCTTCACTGGTCTGTCCGTTTCTCATTAGATCGACGAACCGTTTGTTACATCGCTCCTCACTGGGGGATTGGTAATTCAGGGGTTTCTGGATTGCAGCAGCCTCACGGAATAGCTGATCAAATTTCCCACTTTTCCATAGCTCAAGTCTCCGCTCCAACAGGTTTTTGTGTCCACCAACCTTGGACTTTTTGCTTGGTTTCTGCAGGAGAAGTGCAGGAGCTAGCACTAGGGCTGATAATGCATACGACTCCGAAGCAGTGGATGTCGCGAAAAGGTTTGCCAGCCTAGTGAGTTCATCAATGAAACCTCTGCCAACTGCTCCAAATGGAACCTCAAACACAGGGGCGGTGCGCGGCGTTCATTCACGAAAAATTTTTTGGGTCCAGCGCTGCAGAAAATGCATTTAAATGTAACGCGCGAAGGGTGGTCTGGACCATATTGGTCAATAGCGCTGCCACATTAGCTTTTTCCCGCGCGCATTCGTTTTTTAAATTGAAAATCGGCTGATTTTTTCACTTTTTTTGGCGATTTTTTCACTTTTTGGCAAGTTTTCCCATTTTCTTCTCTTCTTTCGTCCAAAAAGTGGGTCTTGGACCCATGGGACCCAGCCTTGCTTCGCCCCTGCTCAAACAAGTTGGGAGCCCAGGTGCTGATTAGAGGTGCAAGAGCCTGTAGCTTCACAAATACCTCCTCTGCATTCAAATCTCCCCAACAATTCACCTGAGATAGCTGCGGTCTCGGTGGTGGGGACTGATTTACATCCGAGCAAGCTAAACAGAGGGCTGGTGAGTAATCTGGGATTGGAGATAACTCGTTTGTGGGTGGTTGTGCTGGTGTGACACACTGTGGGTGGATGAGATTGCTACATGCGGTGCAACTAACGAACTCGGCAAAGTATATCTTCTCACTGCACTCACAGCACACGGCATCAATTGACAGAGCATTTCTGATATTTCTAATGCACTCATCAGTCGAATCGTTACTCTCATCATGACATTCTGAATGTTTGTTGAATGATATTTCAGAGTCAAAAGTGTTGGAATCGTTTGAACCAAATGATGGGAATTCAGAACGAGGCGTAAAGAATGAGAGTAGGTGAGAATCTGGTCGTAAGGTGACTGGAGTTGATTGACATCGTGATGGTGATCCTCTTGACATCGGGAAAGTGTGATGTGCATCTGGTGACGGGGGTCACCAGGGGTCCTCCTCGGTCCTCAGGCAACGGGGCACGTGACTATGTTTAAGCCACGCGTGCCCAAACAAAAAGACAGAAAAACGAGAAGAGACGAAAATTTCAGAAAACTTTAAAAAAAAACCCTAAAAAACCGTTTGTCAGCACTCCCAAAACGCTGGCCGATCAAAAAGTGTCAACGAAATTTAAAGCAAAATTCATTAAAAGGTGACAAATTAAAGCACGCGCCGCGGTATTTCTATGCGCGTTCTACCGTGGTTGGTGCTTACAACTTGCAACTTTATACGTTTGAAGTTTCCGCGCGCTCCAAACAATGACTTGAAAAAGTGTGACACGCGCCACCCGGCACAAATCACATATTTTACACCGGATCGGATTTTGTCAAAATATAAGAGCCTGACAAATACCAGAGTCATATTTCAAAAACAGGCTCATCATACTCATTCATGTTCAATTCGCAAGACAAATTCTTTGCTAATTGCTGTTGACAATAGACAGTAGAAACGAACATCTTTGAATCGGATTCCGGACTGGCTTGAATGTAAGCGAAAATGTCACTTGTCATGAATCTATCAAAACTCTAAATCTATCGCTACCATCTCAAGAGTGAAATTCGAATGAAGTGCTATTTTGGCGGCTTCTTATTATATTATTATTTTCTAGAAAGAAGGAGCTGGTAAACTTTGGATGTTAGTGAGACTATTGACGTGTGCCCTAATTGAAATATTTGTGGGCCCCTCACTCTGGTTACTATGGAAACCAATATCTCGTGAGTCAGAGTGTGCGAGAGAGTGATTTTCACGCAGGATCAATGATTGCTTTATATAAACGTTCCATACAATTCCCCACAATGTTGTTAGTTACAAATTAATCAGCTTTCTCTCTCTCTCTCTCTCTCTCTCTCTCTCTCTCTCTCTCTCTCTCTCACTCTCTCTCTCTCTCTCTTTCTCTCTCTCTCTCTCTCTCACTCTCTCTCTACGCGTGCGAACATCAGACATGGTCATTGTTATGAAGAAGAGAAAGAGAGTGTGAGTGTAACACCGTATTAACTGGTACGATATAACGGGTGACAACTAAAAATCTGGACTATTTTCTGTGAGCTCTAGCGCCGGCCCCGCTTGAGATACATCTTCAGGCCTGAGCTAGAACGATTTTTCAGACAATTTTGAATCAGAATAACACAACGGAAAAAACTAAAAAGTTCATTTTCATTGCGTTATCGCAACATTTCCTCTTGACCCACCAAAGCATGTGTACGGAGATTTGAGATTTCTGTGTGATCAGAAACGACCTTCCTGATGACATAAAATTCTCAAATTTGAAATAATGGTTGTTCATGCCATAACCAACATAACTGCCAAGTTTCAACATTTTAGCTTATCGGGAAGTTGGTTTTCCACGTCATAAATGTTTCGAGAGATCATCAAAATGGCGATTTCTCAAATTACCTGTAAACTACGCTTTGAAGGGTTTGTTACAGATGATTCTGTGATTAGAATTTAGATTATCGGAGTGTGAAATAAAGTTAATTTCGTTCAAAATCGTCTGAAAAATCATTCTATCGCTGCCCCGAAGCTGTATCTCAAAAAGAACAGGCGCTAGAGGTGCTAGAAAAGTGTGTAAATTTCAAGTACTACATGCTTTGGTGGGTCAAGAGGAAATGATGCGATATCGCAATGAAAATGAACTTTTTAGTTTTTCCCGTTGTGTTATTCTGATTCAAAATTGTCTGAAAAATCGCTCTATCACTGGCCTGAAACTGTATCTCAAGCGGGGCCGGCGCTAGGGCTTACAGAAAATTGTCCAGATTTTTAGTTGTCACCCGTTAATACCAGACTATAATACCTACTTATTGGAAAACATTCAAAATCAAAACAATTAGTTGTTGGGATATCAAAAAAATTCTCAAAATCTCAAACAATCATTGACTATGCAATGACTAGGAAGAGACTATTGTAAAAATGTAAACTGAAGCACACAAACTTCAAACGTTGCCAAAAAGTCGACGAGGATGGGATTCGAACCCACGCGGGAAAATCCCAATGGATTAGCAGTCCATCGCCTTAACCACTCGGCCACCTCGTCGCTGCGACATTGGGGTACCATCGGTATCATATCCTGAATTGACCAATATATCGATCGAAAAACAAAAAAGGTCGACGAGGATGGGATTCGAACCCACGCGGGAAATTCCCAATGGATTAGCAGTCCATCGCCTTAACCACTCGGCCACCTCGTCGCTGCAAAATATGCTATTCCGGGGTTTATATACACCAAGCATTGTACACGTGAACTCTTACCCATGTGTAAGTCTCCTACGAAAACAAGCATTTACCACCACATGTAGTACCACAACACAATATGCGCCTATCCTTGTACAAAATGATGTAACTTTCTATAATACATACTACTGCATATTTGGTAGTTTAAAAAAGAGGGGGATCTCTCTGACTCTCTGTATGTACAAATTGGGATCATATTACTACCAGGTGCTACAGTTGTCATAGCAACACACACACACGGACATACCCACACACAAACTGACAACCAAAAAGAGTCCCTGACAACTAAAAAGAGACCCTGACAACCAAAAAGAGTCCCTGACAACTAAAAAGAGTCCCTGACAACTAAAAAGAGTCCCTGACTACCGAACCCACTGAAGTCCGTTCCGAGTTGGCTTCTGAAAATGACCGATGATGGGAGACAGCTTGCCGTCGACGAGAGAGGTTCCGGGAAGGTACCGTTAATTTCTCACTAATCGATACAAGCTGGATCCGGTCAAAGTTGGTCCGACTTTGAGAGTAGCTCACCTTGCTTCGGTATGATTTACTGTAGGGAGAGAAAACTTGTATTAGAATTGGGTTTCCGCCTCTTTTCATTTCTCTCTGATATCTCACAATTCACTTTCTCACAAGTCACACCCCTTAACCTCTCCCTACCTACCTGCTACCCCTGCTGGCACTTGACTCCACGCTGGTGCGTCCACTTGGCCGTGAGCTACGTGACAGTTTCCTGGGATAAAAGGGTAAAGAATGTGGGTGCGCTAGTTAAGATATGTTTAATTCTAGTTGTGTGTGTCTTCAACATTGTTTCATGAATATTATGGATAGAAACCCCGTGGATGGAAAATGACATGCGCCAAGTCTATATAATTTATATACGGCAGACTTGGTGCTATTTATAAACATAATACAAAGGATACAACATATAAACAGGCGTGAAAGGCAAAAGATTGCGATCTTTTGCCTTTCACTCCTGTTATGTTGTGTGAGGAGAAAAAGGGAGAGGGCGGGAGAATAATTGTTAGACTCCTTTTGTTGTCTCATGAACTGCAGATCGCTTTATCTACCCATGCATCTGATCGTTTATAGGTTCTACCTAGGTAATTATTTGCTATGTTCTAACCCTCCCTTTACATTTGTAACACAGTCTAGCCAGGCAAGTAATTATAACTATCTAGAACCTAGTAACACCTTAGTGACGCCGAGTGGGGCTCTAAAAACCTTGAAATTTACTCACTGGATTGGGCTAAACGCTGTCTTTAGTTTTGATGCCTTTGGCGCTATTTTCTCCGTTAGATACTCCCGGAAGGCAGCGTCATCTTTGAACATGCCCTTATCAAGTATGTCCTTGAGCAGCTCTCGTTTCCGTTTCTCGCTCTCTCCCAGTTCGATCTGGACAGTGTCAGACAACTTCCAGTGTACCGTCGGGATAAACTCCTCAATCTGTCAAGAAAGGGGGTCAGCTGGTTAGAAATAAAAGTGGGTTGGGGAGGGGTGTTGGATAATTATCTACAGAAAGGGCCAGTATGGACTAGAGAAGGCTAGTCTGAAGTGGAGGGACGTCGTGGAAAATGAGTGGGAAAAAAGGAAGAAAAAAGTGAAGAAAAAGTTAGACGAAAGATGCTAAAAATAGTGACATATGGTGAAGCATAATTAGGGCTAGGAGGTCGGCTGAATATATGAAACATAACTTTTTCCCACATAAAATATCATAAAATTACTATATGAGCCCAGCCTACAATTATCACTTATTGCTAGTATATTTAGTAGTTTATTAGTCTGGTTTATTAACTCTTTGTAACTAACCAACCACCTTCCCCCTGAACTTTTGATTGAACTTACCTTTTCAACCCTTGTTTTGTTCAAAAAGGGTCGAGCAAGGTAACCACCTCCCCTGCGCTGAACTGACCTTTTCAACGGTTTGTTTGATTTCTGAAGTTGTTGTCGATGACGCCACTGAAGTCACCCTACTAGTTCTCTTGAATCCAGTGGTAGATGACCTGATGGGGTTTTGTTTTGATCAACCCAGGGAGGGAGGGTCGAACAAGGCAAATGGGGTTGTACTTGTTAGAATTACCTTATTACCGAAATATCAATTGAGGACCTAAAATTAACGTTAATTTATATAACACGCTAATTATATACCAACTATAACAACACAACACTTTTTGATGTTAGTTTTAGGTAAGTTAATTTTAGGTAAGTTAATTTTAATTCCCTTGATATTTCGGTAATAAGGTAGTCACGTACTATGCAATGACGAGCTACCTTTAAAACAACTAAATATTAGGATCAGTTGTTCAAGAGAGAGAATATTTGTATAAAAGAGGAATAGATCGAGGGAGTACATATATGTATAGTTTTACATATATTTTTAGCTTCGAGGTTCATACTCATGCATAATATCTCCACCATCGATCATAATTCATTTAGTGATTAGTCTAGCCATATTTTATCAGCTGTCAATACAAGTCATAAGAACTGACTTAGACTATAAGACGTGTTGCAATATATTGAATTGTTGAGTAACAAATATTGAGTTGATAAAACCAGAACTGAATTGCTTTGCTCTCGACCCTGTTTCTGAAACAGGGTCGAGCGTGATAATATTATAGATGTTGCTATTACCTGTTTGCTGTTTCGAAGAACGCCCTCTCTCGCTCCTCTTCCTTCTGCTTCTGTCTCAACAACTGTTTCACCAGTTTCTTCTGCTGATTTTCCATTTCCAGCTGGGTAAAGGGCAGTGGTTCGTCCTTGTGCTTGGCACACCACGAGGTAAACTCTCCCCATAACCCGATCAGAACCTTGTTGACCAGGGTTTGGGCCTGCCGGAAGATGTACGGTCCGAGGTCGTACCGAGACTCGGCTATCTTAACCGCTATCTCGTTTGGTACGCTGATTTGCACTTTTGGCGGTATGGTTGAGTCAAGGAAACAATCAATGATAGTGTCTATTTTCTTCCTAATCAGAGAGGTAGATGAGTGCCTGTGGTGGATGTCTTTATACCGCTGGACTTCTACCCAGAATTCTATGTCTCTTAGTAACCGGTCATTCTTGGCCCGGGCATACCTTCTCAGTGGTTCACACCGCGTGTTGTCCATCAACGTCTTCCGCAGTTGCAGCAAATCATGAGCATTTGCACGTGATTTCGCGTCAACAAATACAAATGTTTGAGACATTTCCCCGCCGCCCTTGTACCTCCGGCCCAGGGAACTCCCAGCTCGATCATGCCGGCGCTGGTACTCCTCTGATGCTCGGTATGCCTTCACCCATTTGTTGCAAAGTCTCTGGCTAACAAATTTCTGCACCTCCAGAAGAGTCGGGGAGGGTGGACGAGGGGGCATCTTGTGTCCTGATCCTCCAAGAATCCTGATCTGGGCGTCTCGGGGAGCGGGGGACGTTGGGCCGAAGAAGTACCGTTTGGTTAGGTAACTCTGCTTGATTTTCATTGCCAGCTCATCCCTCGCAGCAGGTTTATCTTTAGCCAACTTGAACTTCTCGATTTCAATAAAACAGTCGAGATCAGCGAGGGGTCCCGCGGGGCCAGCTCTCTCCTCGGACGACTCCCCACTTTGGGGTCTGGTGGGAGGTGCAGCAGATGCCATGATATGCCCCTGTTGAACAAGAAACTGCTTGAACCTCTCAAACTCATCCCTGCTCCGTAGAATGTTGGAAAGGTGAGCCTCCGAGCTGTGATCTTTCTTCACACCACCGGCCTGTCTCATCATGCCCTCTCCCATCTTGTCTTCCTTCTCGGTGGTGGGTGTGGACGATGATGTGGTTGTCAGGGTAACCAGCGGGGTTGCAGGGGGAGGAGGGGTGGAGCTGATTGAGGGGCAGTAACTCTCCTCTGGGATATCATCGAACATGTGAATGTACTGGCTGTAGAATCGTTGTAACCATGGTAACAGGGAGTGAAGAGCGAACTCTACCGCCCCATCAAAGAGATCATCGTAGGGTGGATTTGCAGAGTTTTTAATTTGTTCTAACAATTTAGATGGGATTTGAACGTAGTGTTTCCCACCCGGCATCAGGAAGTTGGATATAACCTTCCAAGCGGAACGGTTAGCCCAAAGCGTGTCGACAGAGGTGTGACTGAATCCATTGTAAAACGAAAAGCACGCCTTTATGAATGACAGGTAACCAGTGTGTTCAAATGCCTTCTCTGACAGGAGATAATTCTGAAACACATGACCAGATAACTCCTCATAACTAATAACACTAACAGCTAGACCTCTCCATTGTTCGGGGTTCATGTCCCCATCACACGATGCGAGCTCTGTCTCTAACTCAGCTTGGGAGGGACGAGTTAGGTCCAGTCTGGGAGCCCAATATCGCGCAATATTCCGAACTATCCGATCCATAAGGTCACCTCTATTTTCACAGTAACTCACACAGGAGACATGGCACACAGGGTTAGGTCTAAAGAAACGTAACCGTACCGCCTGTTTGGAGCCTTTTGAAGAGCTTTTGTAGACTTCAACCCAGCACAGATACTCCTTATACCCCTCAGTCAGGGCAAGTTTCTCCATAAAGTTGACCACATTTTCCCAGCTGGTCAGTTTCTTGGCCAAGTGTTGGTTGAGGGAAATCACGAAGAGATAGGTGAAGTAAACACCACTTTGGTAAAAAGAGGCCAGGTTTATTGTGGAGCACGTTTCAGGGAAGCTCTTGTGGGAGATAATTCGTCGAGCGGAGGGTAGATCGGAGAAGGTGCAATTGTAAACCGGCTGGTAGACCTTGTTCCAATGTCTCCGGTCGTATCTGTGGACCTCATAAAAGGTCTGGTCTCGTCTGTCAAAGTAGAGACACCGGGGAAAGGTTGGGAGTGAGAGGAAGGAGTTGAATGCACCTGTCAGGAGGACTTCCTCTGCGATAGCTTCAATTTCATCCTGTACTGAATACCGGTTTATCATGACGGCTAGACAGTTGAAAAGTGGTGTTAGTACGTCGGTTTTAAGGAAATAGGACGGAAAAAAAGAAATGGTAAGCCTCATTTGGTTATGAAATAACCCCTTCGCACGCTGGCAAGGGAGGGGTAACTTCGTAACTAAAAGCCTCATCGGGTATAGTACGGATAAGAAGAAGAAGTATGTATGACATTGTTATACATATATAGTGATCACATGACTCATGAGTGCCAACTGCCAAGATTGTGTATAAACTATAAAGCCGTACATAATACATAACATTTAGATAAATAGATCATTAGAGCACAGTACTGTCATGTTATAAGCTCCGGTCTCAGTTACAGCTTTCAATATCTCTGTTTAGCGGTCCCTATCCTCAACCCTCTTGTTTGCACTATCGCTCACCCAGCTCCAACGTTTCTCTTGTGTCTCACCATATCTCTATATCTCTAACTCTCTCTCTCCCTCGCTCCCGCTCTCTTCCTATCTCTCTTTCCTTCGCCAATAAACTCCTCCACTAATGAGATATTTTAATGTTATGTACACGGCATGATCACTTATGAAACTTGTCGCCCTGAGCTTCATAAGTGATCATGCCTGCTTTTAAGAGTAAATAAAAGCAGAGAGGGGGAAGAGGAGGAGAGAGACATAGAGATAGATAGAGTCTAGAGATAGGAGTGATGTGTATTTTTATTCCTTGGACGCATGGCTATATGTGGTTGATCAGATTGCCAGTAAATGCTTTGTCTGTAATTGACTGTATTTAGTTACACATGTTTGTAAAACTAGGCCGCATTAAAAACTCATTAAGATGTTGGAATGATGATCAGTAGAAGAAGAAGGTCATCACATTATTCTGATTTGTACCACTACCACGTACCGTTTGACCATGTTAGGCCATGGGAGGGATTTGCTGCACTATTCTGGGACCTACAACAAAAGCCTGCGTGTATTATATATAATATATCCTTTCAATAAGCTAAATTATATGACCCCCCAATTGCACGCCCCCTCAGCCTCTGTCTATCTCTCACTATATTCCCAAGTATCTCTCCAACATCTCTCGCTATGTTTTTCATGTCTCTCTCCCATATCTCTCGCTATGTTTCCCATGTCTCTCTCCAAAGGGGGCACCTCACCACACAGAGCATGCTGTTTTTGCTGAGTATAATATGCGTGATTTGCTGATTTAGAGATAGACTAGAGGGAGATAGGCAGAGGGAGACTGGAGAGAGAGAGAGAGAGAGAGAGAGAGAGAGAGAGAGAGAGAGAGAGAGAGAGAGAGAGAGAGAGAGAGAGAGAGAGAGTGAGAGAGAGGGTTCCTTGCCCGCAATGTATATGCTCCCGGCCTTTTGTACGCTTTTCTTGAGCCAGGTCCCGGGACAGGTCAAGTGCAATAGTAGATCTGGGATCCTATAATAGATCCAAGTAGTCTTACTGTCGTTCATAATCAGCTGGACGTTTCTGTCAGTGTCACTCATGTGTTAACTAAGCTACTATGTATCCAATGTGACGACTACGAATACCTATGGGTAGTCAGGCATAAATATTATAATAGTTATGCCTGAGTAAGTGCTTATAATATATATACGTAACAAGCCAAAGTTATTATTTTGCTAGAAATATTCCAACAATTCCGCATGTATAATGGGCTATGAATTGTTTGTAACGATATTTCCCGTGCACCGAATAGCCCGGCCAGCTTACCCTAGCGATATTATTTAGGTTTGTCTTTGTTTGGTCCCGTGTCTCTATAAACGTGAGCTGGAATTCTTTGTTCCCTAACACACCACTGTATAATAAACACACCGTGCTGCATGTACCATGTATAACGTTAGAGAGAGCACGTAACAATCGGCTTCATTGAAGCATGACGCTAGGTCTACCAGCTGAGTTTTATAATGGTAAACATCTATGGAATATTTATAAGTTGGAATATTAATAGGTTGGTACATGCAGTGCGGGGGGGGGGGGGTTCTACCTCTGCAACTCTGTTTACAGCGGGTGGTGCGGGGGGGGGGGGGGTTCTACCTCTGCAACTCTGTTTACAGCGGGTGGTGCGGGGGGGGGGGGGGGGGTACTGCAACTCTGTTTACAGCGGGGGGGGGGGTCTACCTCTGCAACTCTGTTTACATGAGTTATGTTAATTGTTATGTTAATTATTATCGGTATCCAGACCCCCTCCTCTCTCGTTCATGTTGCACAGAGATGCAATATCTATTGTTCCCTATATTTGGCATCAAATGTTTCCCTCTATATTCAATTATCGTCTACCAGTCTGCACATTTATATACAGATCTTATCTATGCATAACCAATTGAGTTTCATTCTGTACCAGCTCCCGACCCGGTACAGCACTCTCTAGTCTCTGTGGCCGGTACCACTTCAACGGATCTTATCTACATATAAGTATATATATACCGCGAGTGCACATATCACTCCCGCTGTGCGCGACCATTTGCACGCTGAAATATGCACTGTGCTTCCGCGGGAGCGTGCAGATATGGAGGCAGAGGGATATAAGTAAGAAATGTGTTCTCGCAGTGTTTTTACACACAAACACACAGAATATGACTGACAAGGTACTACACGACACACAGTCTGCCATTTTACACTCACTCTCCCTCTTTCTCTCACTAATTATCCCCTTATCACGTTTTGTTGTTTGCTATTTCCAAGAATTCCAATCTCCCTCTCTCGCATCTCTCTCTTTATCTCTCTTCTTTTCACTGTTTCAAACTATCAGACCTTGTCTCCCTTGTGTGTAACCGGTGTAGAAGTGTATTTTTGTCTAGTTTTGCTTAGTTTGTACCTTGTTTTGTCACATCTCTCTGTGTGTAATCACCCAAAATTATGATTGTTTTGCTTGTCATGTGTTTTCTCGCGGAATATATACTCAATAACGTCCTGCACAGCATGTGCAACCGCTCCTATATCGCACTCGTTACACTCGTGCAATATAGGTGTGAAATGCACTCCAGCTGCGCTGTCGTGCATTTCACCTCCATATACGCTCTGCAGTGCAGAGCGTATATGGCGCGCTTGCACTGCGTGCAGAACGTTATGTACTATATATTTATCTGTGATTTTATTGTTGCCAATGCATGTGATATTCCTTATAGGAAGTCTAACTAATGAGCCAACATAGTGTCTCTAATTGCACTGATGTTTATTATAGCTGCGATTAAGCACACATTATAGACCATTTACCATTATATTGCGGTCACACTACCAGGATCATTTCCTGTCTAATCTGGTGGTTTGCCATGTTATAGGGAGTGGCTACTATATAAACAGGCGCATGATAGATATATAATGGAGAGATCAATATATGTCCATACCCGTCCAAATTAATCTCTATATATAGGTGTGTGTGTTTTTGCCCGATATGTACCTAATGCAGTATTATTATATAACTCCCGTCTCCCAGTGTCCTCTTTGGGCACGGTGTACTTTCTCTTTTACAGTGCTGCTTGTAATGCGTCTTCTTGCCGTGTTTCACTGATTAGCCGATACTGCATATTCTCACTACTGTAGTGAGAATACGGTATCGGTTAAACACGGTATCAGTGAAACGCATTACAAGCTTGCAACAAGCGACACTGTTCCCCTTGAGATACGTGCACGACAGATATCAACAGCGTGGGAAAGAGTGTCTTCCTTCAATACAATGTTTAACTCTGCACTGCTCTCACTCTACTGTTATTCCAACTTTCTTACTAACGGGTGACAACTAAAAATCTGGACACTTTTCTGTGAGCTCTAGCGCCGTCCCCGTTTGAGATACAGCTTCAGGCCAGTGATAGAACGATTTTTCAGACAATTTTGAATCAGAATAACACAACGGGAAAGACTTTAAAGTTCATTTTCATTGCGATATCGCATCACTTCCTCTTGCCCCACCAAAGCATGTATTACGTGAAATTTACACACTTTTCTAGCACCTCTAGCGCCTGTTCTTTTTGAGATACAGCTTCGGGGCAGCGATAGAATGATTTTTTCAGACAATTTGAACGAAATTAACTTTGTTTCACACTCCGTTAATCTCAATTCTGATCACAGAATCATCTGTAACAAACCTTTCAAATCGTAGTTTACAGGTAATTTGAGAAATCGCCATTTTGACGATCTCTCGAAACATTTATGACATGGAAAACCAACTTCCTGATAAGCTAAAATGTTGTAACTTGGCAGTTATGTTGGTTATGGCATGAACTACCAGACTTCCAATTTTGAGAATTATATTTCACCGGGAAGGTTGTTTTTGATCACATAGAAATCTCAAATCTCCGTACTACATGCTTTGGTGGGTCAAGAGGAAATGATGCGATATGGCAATGAAAATGAACTTTTCAGTCTTTCCAGTTATGTTATTCTGATTCAAAATTGTCTGAAAATTCGTTCTATCACTGGCCCGAAGCTGTATCTCAAATGTGACCGGCGCTAGAGCTCACAGAAAAATGTCCAGATTTTTAGTTGTCACCCGTTACTTCCTTGTTCCTTCTATACAATTATATAACTTTAGGAAAATTGATATAATATATAGTACATACTATGAATACTGAATAGTACTATGATATATCTATTTTCCTGAATCGCTTTGAGCTTACAATCATTATAATGATAAATTATATGCGTTTTCCAACGATATTATAAAATTAATGCCATCTTGTGGTTTAGCTATAGAGATTAGAATCACGTGCAGTTAATAGTTGTTATACGTATAATGAGAAAGTTTATCCTTAACCCTCTAGAACACATCTTTTTCTCCCTTTCTGATCTCCCTCTCTCCCTCTTTCTCCCTCTCTATATCTCTCCCTCTCTCAATCTCTCTCTCTCATATCCTCTCCTTGTCTTGTGGTTGAAAATGAATCCAAGCTTATGAACGGAAACCGATATAGATCATCAATCTCACTACAACGCACGTGCATAAAATGGCCCACGTATTTATAAGCGCTTATTCCTTCCACATCCATCCTATCGCTCGTTTTGTTTTTCCCAGGTTTACTCAGCTTATAACATACCTTCTTTACTACCTCATCATACCTCCTTACTACTACATTAATTGGATTGATCACGGCTGACAAACATTTGTCTTGATTTGCTATTTTATTAGCCTATTCTTCTCCTCATAACAGTGCTGCTTGTTATAGTGGGGAATGGGAATACGGTACCTGGTCAACACGGTTTGTCGATTTGCTGTTTTTTAGCCTACTTTTCTTCTCATTAGATCATGATGAAATTTCCGCTCATCTTTCATTTCCTTATTATATCCAGTTAAGACAAATCTACCCTTGGCTTTGCACGATATCTTCAAGGATTAGAGGCAAATTCATACTGCTTTCATGATAATCAATTCTTTATCACTCTGTATTTTTCATCATGCATGATGCGAGGCTGTTCATTAATTCTAGGTTTATCTAAGCTAATCATATTGGCCTTACCCGAACCTTTATAGCGAGACTTTACTATGATTAATCAAGGTTTTCAAGGTACAGCCTTATTGTATTGCACTCACTACACATGATCCTTGGAAGGAACCTGGTCCGATCCTACAACTCATGAACGGCCGGAAGATGGCTTTATGTTCCATGAACCCACATGGAGTACTAATCCTAGATTAGAGGATGGTAACTCAAAATCATGATTCACGGTTATTTTCATTTGAATAATAATAAATCTTCGTGGGGAGAAGTTCTTATTTTTTGGTCTTTCAATGGTAGTACGTTATATTTACCTACAGACTATAATAAGTGGAAACATGTAAATTATTTAGTATTAACCTACACTACAGTCCCAACGCTCGTACTACAGTCCCAACGCTCGTACCATTATTCAATACGATCTAAATGTCATTTACAGTCAACACAGATAATGAAGACACATAATAATACGACAGGGTAGCTTCCACGCCATGCTATTGTCATAGCTCCACCTTTTAATTACTGTACCAAATGAACTATATGAGCGTGGCACGGTATATGAATTGTTCTACACAGACATGGCACCACTATTAATATATATATATACTTGGCACGCCCATGCTTTATAATAGCTACAGATACTTTCTTTAAACAGTGCTCGTGGCAGAAGAGAGAAGAATGGATACGATAGAGATGGAACGTTAGAGATGCATATAGGATATAAGAGATAAAACCATTTGCGTTTAAGCACCATTATCCTATGCTAGTGGCACATGATGAGGCGGATAATAGGCTGCTTAGAGACATGGTCAAGCTCTGTTAACAAGCGGGTATAAGCTTGCTGTTATATACTTGCTGTTAAGTGTAATGAATCTCTCTACGTTCCTGTTGTACTATGTGGTCATGTCCGATAGGCTCGCGAGATCGGGTACCGGACAGAAACTCGAACGGACGATAACTCGAACTCGAACTCGAAAATTTCGGACTATAACTCACTTTTGAAAA
Organism: Hormiphora californensis; assembly: GCA_020137815.1. NCBI lineage: Eukaryota > Metazoa > Ctenophora > Tentaculata > Cydippida > Pleurobrachiidae > Hormiphora > Hormiphora californensis. The sequence goes on from CM035358.1 coordinate 4,397,785, forward strand.
TCTCGAATTTAGGTGAGTTATAGTCCGGATCTGGTGACTTTCTGTCCGCCCCACTATTTAGGGTGAGTTAGAGTCCAAAAGGACATTAACTCACCTCTCATGGGAACTCGAGATTTCGGCCGATAGGCCGGAAACGAGAGTTCACTGGTTTATATTCCCTTAGTAGTGTTAGGGTTATTGTTTGGGTTCGAGGTTAGGGCTGTATTAGGGTTGGGTTGGGTTTTACGGTAAAAACCAGGTGAGTTTCAATTTCGACATTTTGTCCTAGCTATCGACTTTTTGTCCTAGCAAAAAGTCGAAAATAAAGCGGACAGAAAGTCACCAAAAAATAAAAAGTCGACGCCAATTTTCGGACAATAACTCACTTTCGAGTTACAGTCCAGGTGAGTTACAGTCCTAGAGCCGCGAGATCTAGTGATTGACCACATAGTGTGTTGTACTGTAACTTATAATAACTATAGAGGTGGAGTTTGTACAATTATCATATACATAACAAAGGCTCATAATTCCCGGTAAAGATCAAATAATATATATCACGTGACTTACATATTATTAGTTTTCCTTTGTTATTTTTTATTCATTTGGAGTCTACATACATTGATGATTGAACAGATAATATGTTATTGCTAATAACATTGTCATGATTTTTTATTCAGCTGTTTTTTCTTCACCGACTGGTGTTTTATATTTTATCTCCTAAACTTTCACATTTCGGCTTCTGTAGTGTCATTTCGCTAGGGCACAATACATATACGAGTGTCATTTTACCGTAAAAACGTACGTTCTTTTTCTTCCGTTTTCTTTGTTGATATTTATCCTACACAGAGGTGACACTTATTTTAATTTGACCGTGGTCTCATTTTTTCCTAACTCCAACCACTAAACTATTTTTAATTTTTCGCCACAAAGCGTTTAACTAATTTACATCTTAACTAATTTACATCTTTAGAATGAGAACATATATAATGATCCGTGATTCATTATTCATTAAGTCTTTAAAATGTATTTTGTCGGCATTCATGCTTGACATTCATGCTTGACTTAAAGTGTGCATGGTACTCTGAAGGTATTGAGCACGTCACGCCCCTCTGTTCATACACCTACTAAAGGTGAGGCAAATATATCTGAGAGCTACACTATAATAGCTGGAGATTTGATCTAGATTGGGGGCTGTGGTAATAAATCAACAATTTTGTTTACTATTTCTCTCTCTCCACTATCCTGTGATACACACTCTACTCTGGCCTCCTCTGATCTTGCCCCTTTTGTGTTTTCCTGCAACATATTGACCGTCTAAATCCCGGTACTAATATAATACCCCATTCCATTATAATAGGTTATTAGTTTAGTCCCGTGTTTTAACTCTGTTTCGCAATGGATATAGTGTGGATTGTCCCATATCTCTTTTAGCTTCTCACAGCTCTCTCCCATGCTCATTAAGTAATGAAGACTAGCAATCACTTTTATCCCGGATCTTATTATCTATAGGTGTCTCCATATCCCCATATGATAATGCGATTTATGCATCCCTCATCATGAAGACTAAGAATGTGCTATAAAACGTATCACAGCTCCACACCTCATTCTGCGGATAGCTTTTCTTTTCCTGTTCTATTAATTAAGTCGTGGTAACGATTACGATCAGATATATGATGTCTCCGTAAAAGTTAAATATTCTCAGTTCAATATTTGTTTGTCCAATAGAATTATGCATAGGATGATATCATGGGAATAAATTCTCCGAGATACATTTGCACGTGCCATGTATCAACAAAGATTATTGATAAACAGATTGTCTTATTCTATCTGAACTCTCTTATTATATTATATATATATATATATATATATATATATTCCTGAATGTATTTTAATTGTCACACCCAAGCAACAATTGTATTGTTTTGTTCAAAGGAGGGGGAGGAGGGTCGAACAAGGCAACAATTTTAGCCCTCACTCAGGTTTCATGAAATTTCCTACGGTCATTGCTCCACCCTCTGATGAGATAGAGAATTGAGATTTTGAGGTTAGGAAGATCATGTTGAGTTCATCCTAACATTAAAATATCAAGTCTCTATCTCTAAACGTAGTGGGAAGTTTCGCAAAAACCCGAGTGATGGCTAAAATTGTTGCTTGGGTTTTAGTGTAGGTGATTTTATTTTGACTAACATTCAAAAGCATAGCCTGCACAAACTCATGTGCTGCACACGCCAACTTATCTGCTACTAAAACCGCCCTGTAATTTTCTTGTTATCTCCTTTTTTATGAGTTCTGTGCCCCATTTTGTGACGTCTTTACATTCCTTGTAAAAAGGAAGAGAGAATGTTATAGGCTTCACACCAAACGTTTCCTGTTTCATGAATATTCAAACGACTGCAGCAGTGTAAACCTGATCTCCATTCTTCTTTTTGTTAGGTATACTTTATGGCTTGGGTATTCCTTAATTTTATGCGTTTGATGTTTGGTTGCCCGGCACGAAATTAGACATTGAGCACATTGACCGTGAGTCACTATGTCGCCATGGTAACTAATGCCCTCGTCCCTTTGAATTCTGAACACAAATTTTCCAGCTCTTCTAATTTGTATATAATATTTGTGCACAATTGTCCTAGATTCCCAGTTCATTATTATATGATTAGATGACTGGTTAAAATGGTCTATTACTTTTTAGTGCACGAGGCCGAAGGCCGAGTGTTCTAAATACAACAATAATGAACCGAGACCGACAGGTCGAGGTAGATCCTTTTACTTAGCTGCCGAGCCTGCGAGGCACGCTAAGTGTAACTACTGAGCGAGCCTGCGAGCTCTGTAGTTGTACTTTTGGGCCGAGCCTGCGAGGCCTAAAAGTGAAAGAACCTTTAATATTATTGTTGTGTAATAGACCATGTAAAAGCAGTCATCTAATTTTATTAGATGATTTTGGAAACAAACTGAGTGAACGAGATTGAGAGAGAGAGAGAGAGAGAGAGAGAGAGAGAGAGAGAGAGATAGAGAGAGAAGAGAGAGAGACGGCCCCATGCGGGAGTGGTGCGTGTAGTGGACCGAGAGAGAGAGAGAGAGAGAGAGAGAGAGAGAGAGAGAGAGAGAGAGAGAGAGAGAGAGAGAGAGAGAGAGAGAGAGAGAGAGAGAGAGAGAGAGAGAGAGAGAGAGAGAGAGAGAGAGAGAGAGAGAGAGAGAGAGAGAGAGAGGGAAAGAGAGAATCGAAGGCAGAGAGGGAAAGCAGATGCAGGACGCTCATTGGGGTGGTGCCATCACGTGACCATCACGTGACCTATAGTTGCAGAGGGGAAGAAAAGATAAGGGTTAGGGCGTGTGCACTGTGCAGTAGTTAGGGCGTGTGTACTGTGTAGTGACGTAATGTTCACACTGTGTGCGTGTGACTAGAAAGTGTCTAATTTTTCACATACCACTGGAACGGTATTTTACTTTATAATTACTAGTGTTTTTGCAGTGGTCTAAGTTTTCACAGTACACTGTAACCACCGGAAACGGTGTACTGTGAAAACTTAGATAACCGGTTAAAATTGTCTAATATCAGATTAACACACTTCTATCATTATAGATGTATTCAGATATCACTGCAGAAGATCAGGATGATAGCCCGATCACGTGGAATGTCTCAGAACACGTGTGTATCAGTAACTGTCTCAACTCAACCCTATCATTTTACCCCGCCCCAGATCGTCTCATAGCGGTCATTCCTGTCCATTCTCATCCTATTCGGTCTCCCAACTAACCTCCTATCCCTGGGATACTTCCTCAGCAAAAAGGGCCACTCCTTCGCGACCATTCTCTACCGTGCCATCTGTGTCCTGGATATCTCAATAACAATCCTAGTGATACCTGTCATTATCTCCCTGGCCAATGGACGTCACCCAATGTGGTTTGACAGTTGGCCCTTCTGTGTCGGCTGGGCTGTCCTCTTCAACTTCCTCCAACTCGCATCTCCCTTCTCCGTCTTGTTACTCAGTGTGTCCAGGACAATAGCCATTGTAAAGCCCTTCTACACGGTGAACAGGCGGGCTGCTCTCTACGCAACTATCGCCTACTTTGTCATTGCTGAAGGATATGAATTGATCCTCACTCTGTTTAAAGGATATTTCCAGACCGTATATCAATATGATATCCAGGTCGCCTACTGCTACTACCTCCTCAACAGCCCAGCTTGGAAAGTGTTTGATGAGACTCGCTCTGCCATTATCACCGGGGTGATGCCGCTTGTCATAGCAACGAGTTTTGGAATTTCCATCTGGAACTTCCTGACCCAGGGCACGGTAGCAGATGACCTGAAGGATCGTCACAGGGCGTCAATTACAATGACAATGTTTACAGGCATGTTTCTGGTGTGTAATATACCAAACTTTGCAAACTATGTTCTTTATGTTGTAACGATAAACACTGGGACATACCCCGGGACTGTCTATGCGAATAGTTTTATGTACAATTATAGCTGGTTAATTTCCGAAATTTTGGGACTCGTTCTGAACTCAGCATTGAATCCTATACTGTATTTATGTCGCATGAAAGGTCTCAAGAGGTGGCTTGTGTATAAGTTACTGAGGCAAGATGGGTATGAGCATAGTGCTATGACTGGAAAGTTTTAGCGTTGCTTTTAGTGTCAAGTTTGTATGTTTATTTTAGCTGTTATTTTAGCGCTTGTTTAAAAAAGTTGTAATATCGTTATTTGGAGACCGATGAAACTAGTTTTTAGTTCAAATAACTCATTTCTCACAGCATTTACCTCTAAGGCCTGTACTGCAAAAAATTACCTTGAACTAAAATGGCTCAAACCACCGTTTCGGCTAATTCAAAGAGTATCTGATACTAAGTGTTAACTTTACAGGCTACCCTTAACCCTTATTCTAGCCATAACCGGCATAACTCTACTAAACCCAGAACCCTGTCTGGCGCCGCTAAAATCGATAAAAAAGCAGTGTCGACGCCGTGTGTACCGGCGGAATGGTTGGGGGGGCCAAATGTTTGGTGTTGAAAAACTTTGCCGCTTTTTGTACAGTTTCAGATGAAATCTGAGCAAAGATATACTGATCAGCCCTAAGGTTTGCCCTATTAAAACTGATGTTCCGTCATCGGCTGTATGATTCATGCGCCGTTACGACCTGGGTGTTCGGAGGCCTGTTTACAGGTGCGTGCTGCCAAAAAAGTACCATGCACTAAAACGGCTCTAACCGCCAAAGCACTCAACCGTTTTGGTTAATTCAAAGTTTATATGATAGAAGTTGTAAAGCCTTAACCCAAACCCAAACCCCAGCGCTAACCCTAACCCTATTTTAGCCTTTACCCTAAAAAACCGTGAGTGCTGACACTCCAAACACCCAGATTTTAGAGTCGAGCTCGATCTGGGTGTTTGGAGGCCTGTTTACAGGTGCGCACTGTGCACTGCCAAAAAAGTTGATTAACTAAAATGACTCTATGTAAATGTAAATGTAAATTATGCACTTAATATCCCACTCAATAGTGAATATATACCCAGAAAAATGGTGCCAACGCACAGTGCGTTACGCACTCTCTAAAGTATCACTTTCTCAAACCACTCAAACCACTCAAACCACTCATCCGTTTTGGCTAATTCAAAGTTTATCTGGTAGGAAATGGCAAGGCCAAACCCCAATCCAAACCCCAACCCTAACCCTAACCCTACTTTAGCCCTAACCCTGAAAAACCGTTTGTCAGCACTCACGAAACACCCAGAATTTAACGCTGGCCTCGAGAGATCGAGCGAGTTGTGATTTTCTCCGAGCAAAAAACGACGCGCGTGCGTGCGCGGCGTAAATTCTGGATTTGCGCGTAACCCAGTTGCGGTTTTGCGCGTTTTTTAAAACCACCTTTTTTTTTGGGGGGGGAGAGCGCTCCCGTATTAAAACCTTGGTTCCGAGAGTACTCGGATGTACATGATGCATGCGCTCTCTGGCGCCAAAGGAACTCTGTGCTATAAGGCACTACAACAATCAATTACATCAGATATAAATCTTCAGTAGTGTCCTCTCTCAGTCTTCCTCTGAACCCTCGAAGTGAAAGAGTGACACTCCTCACCATCGAGAAGGACAATCTTAGGCGAATATATCTCACACACTCTTCGTATCTGTTGCCACTCTTGTCTGATTTCTTTTCTGCAAGATGCTTTACGAAGCGGGAGAACTCGCGCCCGAGGCCGCCAGTTGTTGCCATAACCAGGGGAGTAAATGCTCCACCATCCACTTCTAACACCCTATGGTTGTATCCCGTCTTCTTTTCTTTCTCGTGTTTGATGAATGTCTGGGGGATCGACTGGGCAGCATTGGATGTGGCTTGGGAGTTTAATACTCTTACGTCGAAGAATGCCTTGTCCATTGGTGTCCAGAAGTCCCGTGTAGAAATATCCAGTCGAGCGTGATCGTCCGTTATCGTTCCTTCAGGAAGATCCCGCCCGTTGGTGGAAAGAAGGCGAGGTTCAATCTGAGTGTTGTAACATACTCTGTCCAGTTCCCCTGCAATGTAGTCTCGAACACGGTTGTGTCGGAGAGAAACATATCCACCTTTCTTACATGATAATGCATGTTCGATAGTGTTTTTCTCCCCACAGCAGCATGTTTCAGGCCTCGGATCCCCAACTATCGGCATGTTATACCTAACAGACATTGCATCGTGAAACTCTTGTCTCGTAAGATGGAATCGGAGTTTCTCAAGTGGCAAGCACGTGAGAAATGAAGAGGCCCCTTTCTCGCTAATCCAGTCGAGGTTTCTCTGTTCTTTGGGACTTAGCTTCTGTTTTATCTTCTCCGCCATACTCTTCAAGAGATCGTTTTTTATTTTCTTGATTGATGCAAGCACTTCCCGCTGTTCCTCTGGTTTCTGTTTGTATTCCTTCTTCTGTTTCACAATAGCTTCACAAAGCTTGGATGTAACTGCAACAGAGTTGGCATACTCCAGGTCAGCCATAATGACGGGATTGTCGATACCTAGTCCACCCAGGCGTGCAGGCAGGGCCATGATGTTACGAAGGTTGTCATCGATGAAAGGCTGTCCCGTTATGGCTGGTAGGAGCTTGTGAAAAATAGCGTCCTCTATTTCTTGAAGATAGCATGAGATTCCCGGGGTTGTTCTTGTGAGAAACGACCATTCCTTGCTAACTCCTATCACATAAGCTGAGTGTGCCAGCTGTGGCTCAATCTTAGCGATTTCGCACATGCTGTCAATGTCATCTAACCATTTTTTCATCTCTTCCTTCACAAACGCCTCTTTTCCTTCTTCGCTTCCAATGAACGATCCCAAATAACGATGCCCTCTAGACGTGACGTTCACATCAGGAAATAGTTGTCTGCCCTTTTCCTCAAGTCCCTTCTTGACAACCAACCAGCTCTTACCAGGATCGGGGTAGTATCCAAACGCTGGTCCAGATGCCTTAACACTTTCCCACCACTGAGAAACTTTCTCAAGTTTACCAGCACCTGTTCCATCATCAGCATAGAATATGGTGAGGACCTCTTCTAACTGGTCAAGAGTGTTGACAAAGGGCATCAAGGAGCAGGAATACATCCCCATGGCAGTGGAATCACCCTGGGTGGTACCCTCTCTTGATTGAAGTACCTCGTGGTTATCTCCATCTGTAACAAATAGGTTCGCCGGAATACCATAAGTGTTCGCAAGGTACTGATGAAATTCGGGGCACACATGTTTCATGTTACTCAAAGCAGCTTTTCTGTTCAGTGCATTAAATGCATTTGAGGCGTCTACCATCAGCACACACTCAACCTTTTCACTTTCAAATGATTTCCTCGCAGCATGGATTGCTGCCTCTACACCCGACCTCATACCTCCACATAATTGAAGAGGAGCTGTGACAGATATTATATCCTCTTTCAATGTGCGAGTGACCACCTTACCAACAAGTCTCCGAAGCACCTCTCCTACACCTATAGGACGTATTCCGTTTTCTTTCTTACTAAGAGGAATCAAACGGCTGGCTGTGAATGCCTCCAGGTACCGGGGTGTAACTTGTTCTGTTGCGAGCTTCCGGGCCAGGGCAGCAACTGCTTCAGCAAGTGCATATGGTTTTGTTCCAAACTGCTTAGACAGAAGCATCTGTTTCCAAAGGTCCGAGTCCGCCCCTGATGGTCCACCAGATCCCTGAAGAAAATTCGCCGCTTTTAGCACCTGCTCAGCTGATATCTCTGTAAACGCAAACTCCTTGCCTGGTGTCGGGGGGCCATGTAGTTTTGCGGATGGTTCACCAATAGCTGGGTCCTCGGCAGCCTTAGGATGTTTCTTTTTCAGTTTCTCGGTAACTTCTGGTGTAATGGGAACCGGTGCAACATCTCCATTCCGTATCACTCGAAGGGCTGCACCAACTCTCCCCTGAAGCATCAGCCTCGAGAATGCCTTGGTTGAGTTGTTTGCAGACTTTTTCCTACTACAAAATCTTGCTTGGATCTCTCTACACTCTTTCAGGAGACCCCCATAGTTGTTGTCCTGCCACAGTATCATTCGTCGTTCGAGAGCCACAGCATGATCCTTGGCCTTGCTGTTAGTCGATGGCTTTTGTAGAAGGAGTGGAAACATAATCATCAGAAGTGTCAGCGACACCGGCATGATCGCAGTGTTGCCATTGAATGCATTGATCAGTTTAGTCGCTTCTTCAAGGAATGCTTTTCCAGCTGGGCCTTTTGGGATTGCAAAGATGTTCTTTCGAAAGAATGAGACCTCTTTATGGATCTTCTGAACCTCAACTTCTTCAGTACTAATTCCTCTCTTTTCAGCAACCTCATTGTCTCCTGTTCTTTGCACCTCCATTAACAATTCAACATAGTCATTCTTCTTTTTGCATTTCTTGTAGCACTCCCCGCGAGATCTTAGCTCAGCCTTCATTTGCTCCACAGTTAGGTTTTGGCCCTTGCAGCATCGACAGTAGAACTTCCTACTCGAATCCTTAGAAAGTCTCTCGAATACCCTTGAGCTAAGACCAGCACAATCATGGTGGAACCACCTATTGCACCTATCACAAGCAATGGAGGGCAGGTATGGCTCACAGAATTCAGCATTGCATTGATGACAAGTAGAACTTTCTTCGGACTCAGCTACGCCAGCCATACTTTCACCAACTTCACTCCGTTCACCAACTTCACTCCGTTCACCAACTTCACTCCGTTCACCAACTTCACTCCATTCACCAACTTCACTCCGTTCACCAACTTCACTCCGTTTTTGAAAAACTGTTTTGCTCTTTTTTTAAATTTCTGTGCAAGTTTTTAGAAATTTGCTTGAAGATTTTCAATTTTGTATCTTAAGGCAAAATCATCTTATACTCCTTTAAATCTCATTCGGAAAATGTGCCATTGATATACTTGGCATTTTCTACCTTCGTTACTTACCGTGAAATCAGTTGCCACCTTCGAGATGGCCCCTATCATTCCTCCGTGCGGTCGGTAAGAACTCACCAGTCACCGCCTCCTAGATGATGTGAGTTAGATGGCTGAGCAAGATGTTACCCGGCGTAAGCAATCCCTGTTAAGTGTACTATACGATGAGGTTATTAGGGGCTCCGCCATTGGGGAGGACGATATCAACTATTTGATCAAGGAACACCAGATTATCACGTTTCTAAACATACCATGTGAGTTTCGGGAAAGCATTTAAATGGATCGTTAAATATTACCATCCACGGGCTCCACCAACGTAGCATAACTCGCCACAATGACAGGTGGCACCCATAAGTAGTAGTGACAAACAAAACAATAAGTTGTACTGTTTTAACGACTTCCTACTTAAAATTCACCTACTTCTCTTCTTTCAGGGGAGCTAGAGAAGGTTCTCTACCTGGGGTATCTGGTTTGTTTGGATGCCTTCCTATTCACCTTTACATTCCTCCCCATTCGAACTGTGGTGGCCCTCTTTAAGATGGTCACATGGGTCCTTAAAAAGTTCCTCTTTCTTCAGACTACCCCTATTGACAAGGTGAGTTGAGTCGTCTGACACTGTGTCCGCGTGTTGAAAACAAATAAAGTATGAAGAATTCAAAGAGTGAGCTACTTTCAATCATCGCGTAATCTCACTAGTCTGAGATGTTGGTGAAATTGTCGATCAGATTGCAACTAGAAATACTAACTCTCCCCCCACCCCCAGGGACACATCTGCGATGTATTCAGGGTGACTATTATGGCATCTTGTCTCGCGATACTTCACTACTTTGTCAATATCAGTATGTTATACCATCTGATCCGGGGACAGAGCGTTATAAAGTTGTACTTTATCTACAATGTACTGGAGATTGTGGATTATCTCTGCCTGTCATTTGGTAAGTGCTAATATAATACAGCTTCTCTATAATATATCTGCCATATGAAGTGTTTGGTGCCGATAAATTTTAGTTCTTGTATCTTATCGAATTATTGAAAAAATAAATAAAGACAGTAATTAGGATGATGATGAGAAAGAGAGAGTTAGCATTATCATTGGTAAAGTACAACAGGTGGTCTTCTGGCACCTGCCCCCTGGTTTCTCTCTCCTTTACCTCTCTCTTGAGGTGATGAAAAACAAAGGAGATTGGGTACACCTGTTTATGCGGCCAGAGTGAGGGAGGGAGAGACTGGAGAGTGGGAGAGAGAGAGTGAGTAAAGAGTGAGTGAGAGAGTAAGATCTAGACCAAATACACTCTATAAGATGGGGGGACCTAAAGTTGAATGCTGATCGAGTTACGGGTTACCGCCAACTACCCCCAACTATCAGATGGTTCAGAGTTTCATATTTCCTCACACATGTGTCACACATACACATTACACGCTCTCTTTCTGAAGAGTTTCACTGGCAAGATTTAGCCGACCTCATGAGAGTTTTTGCGTCTTCTCTGGTGAGAAGTATGGCTCTGTATAGTCGAAAAGTGAAACAACTGTCATCCGATTCTTTCTAATCAGTACCACTTTTAAACACTGACAGAATTACCCGGTTATCAAACACACTTGGTAGGCAGACATAACACGCATTATTTGAACTAGGATCAAATTAAACAATTACTGTATTATCAGTTTTAAAATCGTTAAAGAAAACATATAATATATTTAACTCTTAATTTAACTCTTAATTCCCAACTCTATTTATTACCTACTAAGTCTGTCACTCACGGTGCTGTTCTCTCTCTCTGTCTCTATTTTTCCCTCCCTACCTCGCCCTCTTTCTATATCTATCCCTCCCTCTCTCCATATCTCTCCAGTATCTATGTCCCTCCCTTCCTTCATATCTCTCTAGTCTATATATCTATATCCCTCCCTCTCTTCTAGTCTCTATATCTCTCCCTCTCTTCATATCTCTCTAGTCTCTATATCTCCCTCATCACACACTGAATTATCAAATGAATTACACATCCGTCACACTCTCTTCTTGGCCACCCTACTGTAGCCCCACATTTAATACGAGATTGTGGATTATCTCTGCCTGTCATTTGGTAAGTGCTAATATACAGCTTCTCTATAATATATTCTGCCATTTGAAATGTTTGGTGCCGATAATTCTTGTATCTTATCGAATTATTGAAAAAAGAAAAAAAGACAGTTAGGATGATGATGAGAAAGAGAGAGTTAGCATTATCATTGGTAAAGTACAACAGGTGGTCTTCTGGCACCTGCCCCCTGGTTTCTCTCTCCTTTACCGCTCTCTTGAGGTGATGAAAAACAAAGGAGATTGTGTACACCTGTTTATGCGGCCAGATTGAGTGAGGGAGAGACTAGAGAGTGGGAGAGAGAGAGAGAGTAAAGAGTGAGTGAGAGAGTAAGATCTAGACCAAATACAAGATGGGGGGACCTTACATAAAGTTGAATGCTGATCGAGTTACCGCCAACTACCCCCAACTATCAGATGGTAGAGAGTTTCATATTTCCTCACACATGTGTCACACATACACGCTCTCTTCCTCTCTTTCTGAAGAGTTTCACTGGCAAGATTTAGCCGACCTCTGAGGTCGGACCTCATGAGAGTTATTCGTGTCTTCTCAGCTGTTGAGAGAGTTATAGTCCGATATTTGCAAGAGAAACTACTGTCATCTGATTCTCATCATAATCATCTGATTCTCTCCCTGTCACACTGCTGACAGTGACAGAATTAACCGGTATCGGTTATCAAACACACTTGATAGGCAGACATAACACGCATTATTTGAACTAGGATCAAATTAAACAACTGTATTATCAGTTTTAAAATCGTTAAAGAAAACATATATATTTAACTCTCAATTAGCGCAGATTGTCAATTAACTCCCTATTAACTAATTAATGACAGGTAATGACGTAATGGATGCCCTGTTCTGGTTGACAATCAGGAACAAGAGAAAGAAAAGGGAGCATCTGGGGACGTTATGGCACTGGGTATTGGGCTGTATTTACACACTGATTCACACCATGTGTTTTCTTGTCCAGGCCATCTGCCTCAGGTACCACAAAATACAACTGATGCGCTTTCCAGTGCTGTTATAATTAGATTAACACTTTTTATAGGTTTTAGCAGAACTCCAGCCCCTATTTCATTTATTTTGACCCCCTACTTCAGTGAGCCCCAATTCTTACTCCTCATATTCGCCTGCTCCCCATTTTAATCCTATCTCCCTACACAGTGTGGCTATTAACTCTCACAACAAGAGTCTGCTAGTGGTTATGATCTCAAATCAGTACATGGAACTGAAGAGTTACCTTTTCAAGAAATTCGACAAGGAAAATAATTATCAGGTGGGAATCTTTTACGAAGTTTAGGGTCTCAATTTTAACCGGAATCGGAGGCGGGCACCCTAGAAAGTGTAGCAATACTTTTGGGTACGCCGTGCCCTGTAGAAATGTATATATTTGGGATCTGAAAAATACCCCGCCTCTCCTGAATAAATTTGCTTTTGTTTTGATGGTGAGTGTATGTGATTTTCTTATCCACTTCTTCCTACCATGAATTAGCGGTGTTTGTATTTTGGGGGCCCCTAATGCAAACCTGTTTTTACCTGTTTTTCTTATCACTCAGTAACCAAATATATTACCATATTCCTTTCTCGACACAATATTTTATTCCCATCCCGTTTCTAGCACAAACGCACATGTACGCCTATAATGGCTGACAACTGTTCCCAACTCTATTTATTACCTACTAAATCTGTCACTCACGGTGCTGTTCTATCTCTCTGTCTCTATTTCCCTCTCTACCTCGCCCTCCTGCTGTATCTATCCCTCCCTCTCTCCATATCTCTCTAGTATCTATGTCCCTCCCTTCCTTCATATCTCTCTAGTCTCTATATCTATAATATCCCTCCCTCTCTTCTAGTCTATATCTATATCCCTCCCTCTCTTCTAGTCTCTATATCTCTCCCTCTCTTCATATCTCTCTAGTTCTTATAATTATCTCCCTATCACACACCACTGAATTATCAAATGAATTACACATCCGTCGCACTCTCTTCCTGGCTACCCTACTGTAGCCCCACATTTAATACGCTCCTCTCTTTCTATTACTATTATGATACAGCTCTGACAGACTTCTGAAGACTTCTGTAACCACACATAATACAGTCGGACCCCGATTTATCGGGATACCCGGGAAAAGGGTATTGCCCGGTAAATCGGACCCCACTGTACACTACTTCCCTAGTCACACCCCTCCCTCCCCTATAGTAGTAGCCCCTAATTGTATCACTCTATAAAGTACAGTTTAGCACACGCTCACACACTGTTTCCTACTGTGGGCGTTAGAGCAAGTATGCCAAATGTCTAACCTTCTCTCGAATTCTAATCCCAACCACTCCATCAGAGGTACTCCAGAAAGCTCTTCTCTCATCGCACGCTCTCTCTCTCTATTCCTCTCCTCGTACTCCTCTCTCTACTCTCTCCTCTCTCTTCTTTCCTCTCAGTCTCGCCACACTCACATTCTCTCTTCCCCGCCTTCTACATATTCACATTGTTGCCCAATGCCCATATAATAAATGTGTATAATTTGGTCAAGAGATGGTATATTATTGCCCGTTCCCTAATTACAACTCTGTGTGTTCCTGCTGACGAAAGTATCCTTGAAAACCACTGAATAACTCTGTGAAATCCATTCTCCCCTCTGAAATCCCCTCCGAAAGAAACACTAATGATTTACCAACAGTGTTAGTCTAACTAACATTCGAATTAGTCTTGAACACCCTGATTTTCATTTCAGGTTGTAGCCCGGGACGTCTGGGAGCGGTTTTCCTACACCGTCGTCCTAGCACTGGTCTGTGTACGGAATATGTCACAGCTTGGTTAGTAATTTACTATCATCTGGTATCTTTTTTGTACTTCTATCATCATCACATACTGAGAGATAGTATTGTCTTTAAACTCTCGTATAAAGACATCTGTGAGCATTGGTGGTCAATACACCAATTATGCTCCCCGCCATGTCAAGCGACTCTCAAACTAGAGACAAGATATAGTAGACAGAAGATCTGCCGAATAGATTATATCTGTTTGGTCTTCTTAAATTCCTCTACTATCTTCATTACTTTTGCTGCTAAGCGTCTTCCCACGATCAATATAATCGTGATCTGTGCAACTGTTATCTTATTGTGCTTGTGGAGTACATAGAGTTCAGGACTTTTAGTATAGAGGTAGATACTGAGGTAGACAGAGAGAGGAGAGAGTAAAGAGGGATAGACGATAGTACAGAGAGTAGAGATGGATGTAGTCAGACAAAGAAAGAGAGGAACACAGATGGTGTATCGAGACAGAGTTAGGAAGAGAGATACGACTTGTCGTGGGTTGTGAAGGAAGGTAATTGATAGTCATATCATGTAATAGTTGCCATGGTAACGACGTTGAAGGGACTAATAACTTGTAGTTGGTATGGTAACGACGTTGAAGGGACAAATGACTCGTGGTGATGTATGAATTAGGGGGACAGGATTATATAGCTGGACGCTGGTGTGTGTGTGGTACAGAGAATGATGGACAGTGTATTGAACACACTTTGTTGGCAGACAAACGGACAGCCACGTTGGTAATGGTATTGTAGTAGATGTCAATTATAGGACTGCTAAAACAATTATCTCAAATTTGGGATCCCAGCTCTGAATTTTACGGGGCCCTGTTTTCTGTGCGAAATAGTGTGAGATATGATTTGTAGAAGCCTCACTGTTCAATACACAAGACTGTGTGTGTATTTGTTTGTGTCTTGAGGCCTAATGGTAGAATAGAATCAGAAAGAGAAAGCCGGTCCCTTGAGGTACTACGTCATTATATGTCCCTCAATTTCCAACTGAAAAATATAGCCTAACAATTATGATATATGATATATAGACCCCTCACCGGTCATTTGGTGCCTCAGACTTCATCTACACACTGCACAGTGGACCATTGTCAGTAAAACTACACCTCATATAACCCCTTCAATCTATCCAGTATCCTGTTTCCGTAGCTTCTCAACTTCCTATTTCGTAATTCCCCATCTCATATCCCCCTTCATATCAATACATTTGTTTATAGCTTCTCAACTTCCCTTTTTAGAAACCTCTCTCTAACTAGTTGCCCATACCCGGGCGGTATGAGGTTTGCTCAGCGTGTGGCTAAGTGACCCAAAAAAACCTCTCTCTAACTCCCATCTCGTTTCAGACTGGGTTTCAGACTCTAACTCCCATCTCATTTCAGACTGGGACACCTCGCACCTCTTTAACCCCTAACTCCCATCTCTTTTCAGACTGGGACACCTCGCACATGTGGGATGTGCTGCCTGACGTAATGTTGATAGCATTTAGTGAGGTTATCATTGACTGGGTAAAACACGCTTTTGTAACCAAGTTCAATGGAATTCCTGTGGATGCATACGTGGATTATAGGGTGAGTCTGCTGTTTGGTTTGGTTTGGTTTGGTCTGCTGTTTGGTTTGCTGTTTGGTTTGGTTTGGTTTGGTTTGGTTTGGTTTGGTTTGGTTTGGTTTGGTTTGGTTTGGTTTGGTTTGGTTTGGTTTGGTTTGGTTTGGTTTGGTTTGGTTTGGTTTTGTTTGGTTTGCTGTTTGGTTTGCTGTTTGGTTTGCTGTTTGGTTTGGTTTGCTGTTTGGTTTGGTTTGCTGTTTGGTTTGCTGTTTGGTTTGGTTTGGTTTGGTTTGGTTTGGTTTGGTTTGGTTTGGTTTGGTTTGGTTTGGTTTGGTTTGGTTTGGTTTGGTTTGGTTTGGTTTGGTTTGGTTTGGTTTGGTTTGGTTTTTGGATATTACTAACTAATATCAGGCGGGAAATTGGCATACGCCATACACTATCTCGACTCTCCTGTCTTCATAAACTGTTGTACTTCTTGTTACCCTAACTTGTACATTTCTTACTCTCTAAAACTTAAAACCCTGCACACGCTATTCAGCTCTAAAACTCTCTAACGCCATTCCCATCTCCCTCGAAGTAACAGCCCAATCCCTATCTAACCGTCTCTAACCCCACTCCTTCAGTACCAGCTCTACATCCCTCCCTAACCCTACTTCCCAATCACTAGCTCTAACGCCACTCCCATCTCCCCTCAAAACCAGCCCTAACGCCACTCCCCAGCTCTAACCCCTCTCCCTACTTACCAGCCCTAAATCCCGCCCCCTCTCCCTCAATACCAGCCCTAAATCCCGCCCCTCTCCCTCAGTACCAGCCCTATATACCTCCCTCTCCCTACTCACCAGCTCTAAATCCCGCCCCTCTCCCTCAGTACCAGCTCTATATACCTCCCTCTCCCCACTTACCAGCCCTAAATCCCACTCCTATTTCCCCTCAGTACCAGCTCTATATACCTCCCTCTCCCTACTCACCAGCTCTAAATCCCGCCCCTCTCCCTCAGTACCAGCTATTTATACCTCCCTCTCCCCACTTACCAGCCCTAAATCCCACTCCTATTTCCCCTCAGTACCAGCTCTATATACCTCCCTCTCCCTACTTACCAGCCCTAAATCCCACCCCTTTCCCTCAGTATCAGCCCTAAATCCCGCTCATATTTCCCCTCAGTACCAGCTCTATGATGATCTCCTAAACCCCAAGTTTTATCACCAAACCTTCTCCAACCGCATGGATCTGATGGCCAGAAAGATCCTCTTCATCCCCCTCCCTCTTGTCTGTCTTACTATCACCGTGTTTATCGAGGTAAGAAATGCGGGAGTTTTGTATTCTAGTTTTGTTTGTTTGTTTGTTTGTTTGTTTGCTTGTTTGTTTGTTTGTTTGTTTGTTTGTTTGTTTGTTTGTTTGTTTGTTTGTTTGTTTGTTTGTTTGTTTGTTTGTTTGTTTGTTTGTTTGTTTGTTTGTTTGTTTGTTTGTTTGTTTGTTTGTTTGTTTGTTTGCTGCGTCTGGATGATGACCTGCCAGTTTTTTATGTCAGATTTTACCCTCGATATGAATTGTTTAAAGGTTGACAAGATACCTAAAACTTTTCGTATATCGTCTTATTTTGATTTATCATTAATTTTCAGCATTTTTTCAGAATTTTTTGTCGGCTAGAAATATGTGCAAAATAGGGGGTCTACTGACAAATGAGTGTGCCTTTTTTAAAATTGATAACGTAATATCTCCGGTTCCTGATGAGATACAGAAACCGTTTTGGTAGCGTTGGAAAGGTCTTATTGAGACCAATCCAACGCAACCAAGATCAAGTCTTTATCTTTTGAGGAACCGGAAACGTGAATTTCAATTTGCGAGACGCAGTGAGTGTGCCCAGTAAAACCAGTGCTGACAATATCGGTAGACCCCCTATTTCGAATTTTTTTCTAGCCGACAAAAAATTCTGAAAAAATGCTGAAAATTAATAATAAATCAAAATAAGACGATATACGAAAAGTTTTAGGTATCTTGTCAACCTTTAAGCATGTTTAAACATGCCAATTCACGTTAATTCATGTTAGATCAATTGTGTTGTAAGTTACAACTTGTAACTTCATGTGTAGTTCAATCCATATGTTTAACAGCAAACAAAGCTGCGTGTTGACATGATAATCTGGAGAAAGAGAGAGAGAGAGAGAAAGAGAGAATGAGAGAGAGAGAGAGAGAGAGAGAGAGTGAGAGAGAGAAAGAGAGAGAGAGAGGGAGAGGGGGAGAAAGAGAGAGAGAGAGGGAGAGAGAGAGGGAGAGAGAGAGGGGGAGAGAGAGAGAGGGAGAGAGAGAATGAGAGTGAGAGCGATAGCGAGAGTTAGAGAGTAGTGGCTTAGCTAGAAAATGCTAAGCAGCACTCATTTGTTCATTGTCTAATAACATGTTATTGTGACTGTCCATCTTCATTAGTAAATGCTCACACTGTACCGCTACTCTCAACATGCTTGTTAATTAAAATTTATTGAGTGCTCGCTGCTCTTTATTCATCTCACACGCAGTGCTAATTAGTCTCGCTTGATTCATAATTTTCTTGGCAGAAAAATTCAGAATTATAAGATGAGTGAGAGATAAACTGAGGAATAGGAATCAAATAGGAAAACAGAGAGACAGAGACAGAGAGAGATTGGTGAGGAGATTTTAGTGTTGACAATTGATCTTGACAAGATTGCATGCACGTAATTGTAACACGAAGTTACACTTAGAAGATTTCACAAAAACAAGCAGATTTAGAGTGACAACTTTCCACATTTTCATTGTTTCTTGCAACATTCTTTGTTGTTACCCTCCTTGTTGTGTACCCAGCACTTGCTACATGTACAATGTACACAGGCATGGCGGAAGATATTTTTCTCAGCTGGGGCCACTTTCAGATATTTTGATCACGTGACCGGTCACGTGACATTTTCCAATTTTTCAAGTTGCGCACAGTTTCACCAAACTTCAGGATCCTCTATACATCAAATTGAAAAATAAAGGTTTTTTTGTTCTTAAATCCATTAGTCAAAATGTAGCTTTTTTACCTAGGTAATTTTTACCGAATTTTTACCTAGATAAAAATGAATTTTTACCTAGATAAAAATGAATTTTTACCTAGATAAAAATGAAGTGCACCATCTCATTTAAACCACGTTTTACCTATGTACTCTACCTGATTTTCACCTAATGTGGCGTTCGCCTCGAGTCACGTAAAATGAGATGGTTCGTTTGATGGAAGTTTAGTAGGGTAGGCTCATGGGTTGAACTGGGAGGCAATGAAACAGGAGGATGTATTGACAGAGGAGCAACTTTGACTAAGAAGCGTTTCATTGTCGAAGTACAAATGTTAAATCACAATTCAAGAATAAATTACTTTCAGTCAAATGGCTAGCTCACGCACACATAGACGAACCCTCATTAGATCGATCTATCCCACCTCGTATGACAAACTGCCTTTAGCTCTACCAAAATTTCTGTTTAGCGTAATACGAAACGGTTTAGAACATAATCCTGGGCCAGCCTCATACAACACAAAATGTTTGCCTAGCGTTAGAAAAAGTCTCGGTGAAAGTGGCCCCAGCTGCCCCTGGTAGGTGAAATTTTACATGGGGCCATGGCCCCGGCTGCCCCCCTTGTTCCGCCACCCCTGAATGTACAATGTACAATGTACATTCAAACTGCGGGGCGCCGTGAATATATGATTGAGCAAAGCAACCCAACACCCCTATTTCCAGGTGTTACCAGAGGACCTTGACCTGACACCTGTTGACTACCTGAGATACGGTTGTATCACCTTTGCGGTTTTATTCGTCCTCAAAGTGATCAATATGGGTCTGATACTGAACAATGCAGAGAAGTTAAGGAAAGCAGCCCCTGTTTATATCACACCGTCTATACCACCCATTACAACCTTTAGGGGTACACCCATATCAGGTGAGAAATATTGCAGAAAATATATCTGGGGCTGGGATAGAATGACATCTCTCTCTCTCTCTCTCTCTCTCTCTCTCTCTCTCTCTCTCTCTCTCTCTCTCTCTCTCTCTCTCTCTCTCTCTCTCTCTCTCTCTCTCTCTCTCTCTCTCTCTCTCTCTCTCTCGCTCTCCCTCTTTCTGCGACAACTGTTTCTGTCTCTATTCCATGAGGGTTCAGTAACTCACACTCTTGTTTTATTCTAACCATAATATTTCAGTATTTGATCGTCCTTTGTTTGCCTATTTATTGGAGTCTATTCTAAATTTATTATTAGTAGGGGGATTTCAGTAAATTTTTTCAGCAAAATTTTTAACAAGCTAATTTCTTCACCAATAGGTCCGGATAGGTGTCTAGTATGACCAAAAAAAAGTACACGATAATCGGAAGTGCGCACGCGCGCTGAGCGCGCAAGAAGTAAACACATGTAATTACATGTATTTCTAGCCTGGCACGAAAACCCAAAAACCATCTTAGAGTAGAGAAAAAAATCAAGGGCACTAGATTGTGTAGCGTCCTCGCATTAGTGGGGGTAGGTGCTGGAATTAAGTCTCTATCTCATCTGGTTAATTAGATAATTGGATAATTAGATATGCGCATAACCGTATTTTGGCTATATGGCTATAGCCACTTAGGAATGGTTTAGAGACTTTTCACTGGTGCCATTGTGTAGGCAATAGCCAAGTTATGGGTGGTCGACGTCGGACTTTTAAGCTCTATCTCCAACCGTTTGGCCGCTATTTGGCTTTAAAGATGCTCAAAATGAGCAAAAAACGGTAAAAAGCCCGATTTTGAGCAGCTTTAAAGCCAAATAGCGGCCAAACGGTTGGAGATAGAGCTTAAAAGTCCGACGTCGACCCCCCATAACTTGGCTATTGCCTACAAAATGGCACCAGTGAAAAGTCTCTAAACCATTCCTAAGTGGCTATAGCCATATAGCCAAAATACGGTTATGCGCATATCTAATTATCCAATTATCTAATTAACCAGATGAGATAGAGACTTAATTCCAGCACCTACCCCCACTAATGCGAGGACGCTACACAATCTAGTGCCCTTGATTTTTTCTCTGCTCGTCTCCTAAGATGGTTTTTGGGTTTTCGTGCCAGGCTAGAAATACATGTAATTACATGTGTTTACTTCCTGCGCGCTCAGCGCGCGTGCGCACTTCCGATTATCGTGTACTTTTTTTTGGTCATACTAGACACCTATCCGGACCTATTGGTGAAGAAATTAGCTTGTTAAAAATTTTGCTGAAAACTTGGCCCTTTTTTTACTATAATCCCCTTACTATATCACTGAATTTTCTCTTAGTTTAAAAAATTAGAAATCAAAATACTGTCCACCTCTAAAACTAACCCCTCCTCACCAGAAAAAGACTTGGCATCCTCCTCCAAAGACTGCTCCCCCACTACCTCCACAACCTCCCTCGGAACCAAAACTCCAGAAGATTTCCTCTGCGAATCCTCCATATCCTCCTCGACTACTACCACACACCATACCAACGATCACACAACACCCGAACCGGATACCCCGACCTCAGAACGAGCCTCACCCAAAACCGTCACCTTTGCCCCGGTGATACAAAATGATGATGGTGATGATGATGATGATGATGATGAAAGTGGTGATCCACTTGATAATGCGGTGATAGAAAATTGTAATGAGGAGAATGTGGCACCTAGGAATTTCAATTTGAATGAGAATATTGAAGGGTTGAGGAAACGGGCGAATAAGGATTCGGGGTTTGAAGAGTGAGGGAGAGAGCTCAGAGCACAGAGAAAAGATAGATGAAGAGAGATAAAGAAAAAGAGGTAGAGATGAGGAAGAGAGAGAGATAGGGAAAGAAAGAGAGAGATAGGGAAAGAAAGAAAGAGAGAGCGATATAATACAGTCGGACCCCGGTAAATCGATGTCCGGTAACTCGGGGTCCGACTGTATACCGAGTGGGCTGTTTTTAACTTATGTCGGGCTAAAAGATAACTAATTACCTATTACTAATTATTTCTACCAGTATCTTCTGCTGTTCTATACTTATTCAGGTTTTTAGTCTTGGAGTTGTTCTTTTCACTCCTAGAACATGTCGCCCGGAGTTTTCTATTCTGCACAAAAAGGAAAAGCTTGGATTTGCACAATTTGAAGGTTTTTGACGAGTTTGAGACCAGATATATATATTAGTACCTGTGTGTCTTGACCGTTACAAAAAGTTTTTGTTGACGAAAAGTTGTTGTTTCAGGAATTGGTTGTGTTCGTGAAAGTTATTTATGTTTTACCCTCTTTTTTTTCTTGTAAATAATTATAACATTGTTCACGTGTGCGACAAGCTCTTTTTTGTTTTTTTTGCAACTTTTATAATAAAAATTAGATTCAATTGGTATATATATTGACTCGCAGGCTGATTATATGATAGACCTGCGTTATAGAGAGAAATGCTTTTTTTACAAGAAAATAGGGTCAGAATTTAATATATTTCTCTCTGATTTTGTTCTGTATACTATACTACATCAGTGCTAACTATTTGAAGTATACGGTATACTGTATACCTTCTTTATATTACAGGTGTTTTATCCCCCAATTAACTCCATGCCCAATTAACTCCATGCCCAATTAACTCCACATCCAATTAACCCAATTAACTGTTATTAGGGAGATGGGTAGTGATGCTAGGACGATTCAGCAACGGAATAGGGAGGTTGAGCAGCAGATATTAGCCATTGATAAAGCTGATGAGAGCATACACAGGTAATGATTAATGAACTGAACGCCTACACAGGTATAACTGAACTGTGTCCTATTTTTCGAGAGGGATCCATCAGAATATAATGCGAAGAAAAACTTCTGGATTTCCATCTTGGGCCCACTTTAGTCTCTTTTGAATGTGATATCATTGATAATTGTACTGTTAGTTTGCAGTTTCACACAGAGATGGAGATAGGAAGTGTATGATCCAGTTCCTATCTGTACACTAGTCTAGATCATGGTGACGTCATGTTATCTTATCTCGAGATAAGTGACGTCACAACGATCCAGTTCCTACCTGCCTACGTCACTACTAACTGTGTTTAACATTCTTATCTCCATCCAGGATACTAGAAGATGAGATATTAGCATTCCCTAATAAGCAGATCTTGATAGATTTGTTAAAAGAAACGGGAGAGAATCCTCCCTTTTCACCTTTACCTCCCTTTGAACACGGTAATTACTAACTTTGGTACATATAATAAATACTTGATCCACTCACAGTATTTTATCTTGAATATATATTGAATCTACTAATATACCACTCATGTACTGCAGTGCCACCGTTGCTTGTACATAGTATGACACCACTCACACATAAAGACTGATGGGGGCAGACAAACATATTATGCCAGTTCTGGTATAACCACTTTGTTGTCATGGACGTCACGGACAGGTGTAGATTGTAGTCAGGAACCGACCGAATCAGGAAATACTAGTCCCTGATTGGCTGATATTGGCTAATAACCAGTCACGTGACCTAAATTACGAGTTCTGATTGGTTGTTTACTTGTGTCGGGCAGGTGTAGATTGTAGTGCAAGCAATACCGTCCTAACTCCTAGGGGGTGGGGTTAGTAAAATAACGCTATAAAATTTCTCTCTCTATACATGTAAAGTATTTGTATAGTAAGATGTATAGTAAGATAGAGTATTGTGTTCATTGCCAAGAATGAATGATAAAAGGCTCCCAAGGCTATTGTGTGTGTAACGACTAGTTCCTTCCGCTATACTTCAGGGCACACTGCACACACACGACTATTGCCTAACTGCTATGTTTTTGTTTACTTTAGTTAACTCGTAAAGCATGGCTCGTCCCCTCCTGGCAAGTGGCATATACCCACACTCCACAGATCTTGTTACAGAATACAGGCCAACACTTGCCTTGGTACAAAACACAGGCCAATACTTACCTGCCCTCTCTGAATCGGGTCGACTTCACTGTGTAGCTTGCACAAAAATACAGTCATGATGAATTATGCCAAGCCTTGTGTGGCTCACACCGTCATTTTATGAATGTGAGGGTTCGGCAGATCAAGACAAACCAACATGAACATCGAATTATTGCTTACAAAGAATATTGCACTGGCAAAATGTATGTTTTAGCTCACCACTTTCTGCTCCCTTCCCCTAACACAGTGGTCTAACATCTAACTCCCCTATGATACAGACACCAACACAGACAATTAAAATGTTCTTACATCTAACACAGTGTTCTAACATCTAACACAGTGTTCTAACATCTAACTCTCCCCTATAATACAGAAGAACAGATGGCCCAGTATGATAGTATCCTAGCAAATGAAGGAATCACGCGGCCTGAAATTACATTCCCTAACGTGAGTAGTATAGGGCGGTCATATATCCTCCCGTAATATTCCAGTGTGAAGAATGTTGGCATCTATTCAAACTCTCTCGATCATACTTCTCTCAGCTAATCCCCGGAGCTAATCTCACTTTCCCTGTAGGTTAGGAGAGTTAGTTATCTACCCCCTTCCCCAGCCACCCCCACCCCCCGGAGCTAACACCCTTTCCCTGTAGGTGGGAGAGTTCGTTATCTACCCCCTCTCTCCCCCAGCTACCCCCCCCCCCCCCCCTTGCCAAGCTAACCCGCCCCAAGCTAACCCCCTCCCCTATGTAGGTGGGAGAGTTAGTAAGTGACCAGGAGGAGTATTGTACTAAAATAGCTCATTTAAGGGCCATCTACCTAGAGGAGATGTCGGCATACGAAAAGGTGAATGGGTGGATATTAGCAGAAGTATATTTTGCCTAAATTGTCACAATTTGCGAAGCCTTGTTACATTATTCTCTCTCTCTCTCCCTTCCTCCCTCTTTTTTCTCTCTCTCTCTCTCTCTCTCTCTCTCTCTCTCTCTCTCTCTCCCTCTTTTTTCTCTCTGTCATTCTGTCAGTACGCGTGTAATGACAAATAAGGAAACGACCAACCGCAAAGTCGATAAAAACTCCGCCCATTAACGTACTTAATAGACACTGTTTAGTCTCAGTTAGCTGAAGTGCAAGAAATAACTACTATCTTCTCTCTTCTCGATCTCCCTCTCTCGATGCGATCTCCCTCTCTCGATCTCCCTCTATATCTCTCCCTCTCTATCGCTCTCTTCATACCATTCTTTCTCTATATCGCTCTCTCTCTCTGCCACCCTTTAGCTCTCTCTCTCTCTCCGTGTATTTGTGTCTCTCCTTCCATCTATTATATCCCTCTATTATATCCCTCTATATATCATTGATCTCCTTTTTATTAGTCCATAAAAGGCATAACACTCCATAACATTCACAGGCATGCCAAGACTTTAAGGAACCTGTCCTTTCTATACTTGAAGGACAGTCAACACTTCGCCGCGTCACTGACAGGGAAAAAGATCTCGTGTTGGCGTCCATTGATCAGCGCTTTTTAGGTCCGTACACAAACACATATTATGCAAAGGGCTGAATATTTTACACCCACCCCTTATCATATCCCGTTCTCTCATCCCTATATGTTTCTCAGGTATTCAATTACAGATTAAAGAATCGATATGTCAAGCTGTCATAGTTCTGAAGACAAAGATCTTTGAGACACGGTCAGTTCTAAAAAACTGGAACTTTAATTTCGTTTCGACATTTGAATTCGTTCACTCTCTCGCTGATCAATTTATTCCGACCCTTGAATTATGCAACAAACCGCACACGGGGCGCGCATCTCTGGAACGCGCGCATTTGAATGTCTCCGTTCCAAAGAAAGTACACTTTTTAGCATCGGCCTTGTGCGCGTCCCGTACCCAGAGCCTCTTTGACGATGTGTCCTGGAGAGGGCGTGGGAAATTTTCTTGATCTGTCTGGCCAATGCTCTGACAGATCTTGATTTGTGATCAGGCTCGTAATTACTTGCTCTGTCGAACCCTCACAGAGCATAGTATGATTTACTCAATTAATTTAAGGTCCCAACTCCCACAAACTGAGATGTCCCGTATAAGTATACCAATCATTTATTTCCCACTAGTCAATGTAATTTGGCCTTCGGCCGAAAAGGGCCGGGCCCGTCGCTCATTCTCTCTGTCTCTGTCTGTCTCTCTGTGTCTCTCTTTCTCTCTCTGTCTTCGCCAATTTTCTACTCTATATGGGGATCTCATCACGCACAGTGGACTACTGGGTGAAATGTGGGATCTGATACTCACTGGGATGATCTGATCCTCAGTGGATCTGATCCTCAGTGGAGAGGTGGTGAGGGAGTGCGGCCAGTGCGGGTGGTGCTGAGGAACAGAGAGATTGCTAGGACTATTTTGGGGAAATCAGCGACGCTTAAGGACTCTGACCAGTATCAGTCAGTGTTTGTTGCACCGGACAGATCAGTAGAAGAGAGAGCAGAGAGAAAAGAATTAGTTACTAAACTGAGAGAGAGAAGAGAAAACGAACCTGATAAAGTGTGGAGGATTAGAAGAGGCTCTATTGTAGAGAGTGAGACGTGAGAAGTGATGCGAGAGATTAGAGAGATAGAAATTAATGAGTTAACTTTTTGAGATACGAATTTATTTTATGTTTTATAATTTTGTTATGGTTTTCAGTTTTGTAAAGACATAGTGCGGACCAGGGTGGGGTAACAGGTTCAAAGCACACATAAGACCTTACCGTCTTCGTGCTGACGACCCTGTTACGCCACCCTGAATCCTCACTCAGTTTGGTCTGTGTGGCTGGTTTGCTTCCTATTATATGTTTATTTCGGCGCAATGCCACTGCCAGCGGCAGTTTTGATTGATTGATTGATTGAGTGGGGTGATCTGATCATGGGTGGGGTGATCTGATCCTCAATGGGATGATTTGATCATGGGTGGGGGGATCTGATCCTCAGTGGGGTGATCTAATCATGCATGTTGGGTGATGTGATCTGTTCTTGATGACGACGATTTAGGGACCACCAAACATGCAGAGAATTAAACATTAAACGAGAATTAAACAAATAAAGATCAAAACACTTGTACTGTGTTGCTAGATCCTAGACACGCACACCCACATACACACCCACACATACACACACACACACGCACACACACACACACACACACACACACACACACACACAAACGAAAGCACGCAGACGCATACTCGCTCACACTCCTACACGTTCAATCGCATAAACGGCATACACTCCAACCGCTGACACATCACCGAAGAGTTCTTGCAGACAGACCGAGAGGATGCACCTGTTCTGCACATCTTCACCAAACATGACTAATAGCGTCAGTGGAATGGCTCTTCACCGGGCATGGCATGGCGCCAGTGGGGCCGGCATCTTCACCAAACATGACTAATAGCGTCAGTGGAATGGCTCTTCACCGGGCATGGCATGGCGCCAGTGGGGCCGGCATTGTTGTTGTGTTGTGTAAAAGACATCAAGGTAGATGCGTGGTTTTCATTGAGATGGGATAGTTTGTCGAGGTTGGGTCTTAACATGCGCCGTGTTCCAAGTCGGGGCAGGATGCCTGATTTTGTTTGCTTTGCGTAGGAATACTGCAGTTTCCCAGGGGTGGTCCTTGAAGAGGCTTCTCATCCGAACCGCATGTAGCTGTGGCTTATTTGTAGACAGATGCTGTTTCCTGATGTCGTCGTACCCTGGGCAATGCAATAATACATGTTCCTCGTCCTCCGTGATTGTCTCGTGTGAGGGAAGTTGAGAGATTAGCAGGAAAGTAAGGTGATCCTCTGTGGTGCAGATAGGACAGGCTCTTTTCTTTATCAGTGTGTCCTCCGTCCTTGTACTTTCTCTGTATTTTTGTTGCCTTCCCACTTCGATGTTGAATCGATGAGCACTGCATCTCAATCTTGCTATCCATTTAGATAGGTCACGTTCGAGGTCAAGATATTCTTCTTGATAGAATGATGTTTTCACCACATTGTAAAACTCCATCTTCTTGTTAGTAGTGCGATCCCTGTTCCAAGTGGTGGTGAACGTGTCTTCCTTGTTGAGACGGCTCATGGCTAGTACTTGTGTGACCCAGTCAAGCTCCAGTATTTCTTGCTCCTTCAGAGCATAAACCACTAACGGGGTGGGAGTATCATGGGTGTCACGATTTTCCATGTCTTTGATGCGGTTATAGTACTTAAGAGCTCCGTTTCCATGCATGGGGGGATCAAGTTTCACCCCTTTTCGCATTATATAGTAAGATTCTGTTTTGCAGGAGGAAGAGAAGGAATTACGCCAAGACTGCAAACGCATATTTGAACGAGGCGTTTTACAAAAACCTGGCTAACCCTCGGCCCAGTGAACAACTTAAAGAAGAACTGGCGATAAAATGCAAATTAACAACCACACAGGTACTGAATTGGTTACACAGAATTGTTTGGGAATGCCAGTTGTTTTTAGCAGTTTGAATTTCAGTGAAACTCATCCCTGCTTACCACGCATCTCCTAACAAACTCTTCCCTGGCCCTGATCCTCTTCACTCTCACTGTATTGTTCATATTATTATTTGGTGTACTAACACAACACTCACTGTAGGTGAACAACTGGTTTTGTAACAAGCGGTTACGATACGATAACGGATTAATTAAGACTGATGAACAGTTAAAAGAATTAGAGGATGTTTTGTCGCTAGAAAACAACAGTAATAACCACATCATTGATCCATCCAGTAAGTACATGTGTTTTCTTAGTAAACATCGAGTTTCCAGAATCTCTTTTGATAGTGTGCTCACTGCTCAGATCAGGCCGCCATCCCACGTATATTTTAAGCTGATTACTAACTGATTACTAACTGACTACCCCTTTTTTCCTTGAATAGGTCCACCTAAATAACTTTTTCCCACAGGTGAACCTATGCAGATTCCCTCAACTCACCACTAACTGATTACAAGATAGGATTAGGGGAGGAGAAAGCCAGATTAGATAGGATTTAGGATGCAACAGTAGGGATATGATATTTAAATTGGAGATTTGTCTTCACAACTGAATGAAAGGACTAAGAGTTTAACAGAAAGAGAGTGAAAGTCACTGCGAGTTATTATATTTATTTTACCCGCGTTTGTGAATACACGAAGATTTATTTTGGGATGATTTATTAACTTATCATAGCACTGTAACCATGACACTAATCTACTGGTAATTGTTTTTGGTGATTATTCAGGGTTTAGCTGTCAGAGCTGTCAGAGCATTAATGCCAATTGGCCTGACAGGGGTTTAGAAATATTATTAGGGCTGTAAATGTTTTAAAGTTAAAAGGGTGAAAAAAGAAATCCTGCTTTATTTTTCTACAAAGTGCCATTGTTATCTCATCATCACCTATTTTATTTATTCCAGATTGAAATTATAATGATTTTTTCAAGATAATGTTGGACCCCGATTTACTGGGATACTCGAGGGAAGGGGTTTTGCTCGGTAAAATTGGTGTTCCTCGCAGATATCGATGTAATGTGTAACTTTACAGGGCATAAATGGAAACCTTATGCGCGCATTTTATTTGCGCGTGCTTGGTGGACGCCGCGCATCTTTTATTTCCAACTTTTAAAATTTTGGTTGTCTTCCAACTTTTAAAATTCAGCGCAACTTGGCATGCGCTGCAGACCCCAAGTGCGCGCGTTTTCCACGGCTTCTAAAGTGCGTTTCAAACGACTTGACCTGAGATTCCTGGAAATTTAGGATTTCCCCTTTGTAAATACACGCGCAATTTGCCAAATTCCAAGAATTACGGGTCAAGTCGCTTGAAACGGACTTTAAAGTGCGTTTCAAACGACTTGACCTGAGATTCCTGGAAATTCAGGATTTCCCCTTTGTAAATACATTGGAATGCGCTGCAGCCCCCTCATGCGCGCACCCCCGCAACGAGGGGACTGGAGGGAATGCCACGCGCGCGTTTGGCCTGAGCCCGGCTGGGTCGAAAATAACTTTGCGGTCGAAAAAACGGCGGTGCTTATAACTTTGGCCCCTGAAGTCCGTTTTGCTTGATTCTTTCACTAGCTGTTAGATCTGACAATTATCTACCTTGCTGTTTTTGAGAGAAGTTAATTGGACTTGAGGAGGCTGAGCAATAGCCGTTCAAAGATTGGTTGTTTTCAAAAAGTGACGTCACAGGTCCCTGCAGGGACACTTTGTTTAAAATTTGAATTAAAATCTCGAATTTTTATATTTTACCGCACTCGATTTTGCGGAGTTTGGTTCATATCTCCTGTTCCTGATAAGATAGAGACCTGAAACCGGTTGCATTTGAAAGCTTTTATCTTCCTCTTTCCAACGCTACCAAAACGATTTCTGTACCTTATCTGGAACCGGAGATATGATTGATTATGTATTCCCCCCTAGCGCGGTATTCCCTCCAGGCCCCTTATATTATATTATAAGGGGCCTGCAACGTATGCCAAGTAAATACACGCGCGATGCGCCAAATTCCAAGAATTACGGGTCAAGTCGCTTGAAACGGACTTTAGCATAGGCCAACAGCGCAACCAAAATTTTCTCCTCAAAATTCAAATTCGTTGCTCACTCTCTGAGTTTTCGCTAATTTTCACCCTTACTTGAGGGTGTATGCATCTTTAACGTCTTGTAGTGTGGCGATTCCCTTTTTCACTGCATAAAAACCCCTAGGAAAAGCAGTCTCGTATGTCTGGGTGATGGGTCACTTGGTCAGCACTTGGTCGTGCGAGAAAAGGTGAATTTGTGTCACCTGTTGCGCCAAACGAAAAAAAAAACACAAGGATCGTTTGAATTGGAATTAAATTCATTTTGGGACGCTAAATTAAGTTTGCAGACCCTTGGTATGTCACCGTGTGCTACTGAATGCCCCTCGTTTACTGAATGTATGGGGATGAAGATGGGTTATTAAGGGTACGCTAACCAAAAATTTTTTTCGAGTGCAGGGAAATCTCTCACCGTAGGGTTGTAGGCCATGCCAAGGAGACCTTAAATATGCAATTTGAGCTCTCAAGTCGAATTCATATTTTTGCTACAGCTGCTTGAAAAATGAACTGAAAATAAGTTTTTGGCATCTTAAAAATACATTTGTAAAGATAGGATCATAAAAATTTGTGGATTTGAAGAGGACAAAGAGGTGAGTAGCCACAAAATTTTTTTTTGAAATCCGAGGTGATTTCCGGTCCTGAGATGGATTTCTTTTTTTCCACTTTAACGCCCTATTTGGCAAAGTTCCGAAAACATGTGAAAGCTGTAAATTGGTGAAAAGTTGCATCTAACGATTATCTAAGTGGCCATAAATTTTGGGCGTGTCCTTATTTGAGATAAGCTGTACAGAGTTTTTTTTGTGAAAGCCGTCATTTCAGAAATAAATAAATTCCCTGTATCTCAAAAACGACTGATCGTAGAGACCTGAGACTATGCTTAAACGATTCAGAAGGTCCGATTTTGGGGGGGTCTTCTGAGAGACATTTTGCTCCTACTTCAACCGTTTTTGCTGTAATTGCGAAAAACAAATTCTATGAAAAGGGCAAAAGCTAAACTCCAATATCCTGTAATTAGGGAATTTTAGCTAAGAAAGGACCGAAACTATGGAAAAGTGTGTAACAAGCTAATTCCTTCACTATTTGGTCCATATGGGTCCCTATAATCACCAAAAACAAAATCACAAAAAATCCACGATGGCGAAGATGGGTTTTTGTTTTTCGCAATTACAGCAAAAACGGTTGAAGTAGGAGCAAAATGTCTCTCAGAAGACCCCCCCAAAATCGGACCTTCTGAATCGTTTAAGCATAGTCTCAGGTCTCTACGATCAGTCGTTTTTGAGATACAGGGAATTTATTTATTTCTGAAATGACGGCTTTCACAAAAAAAACTCTGTACAGCTTATCTCAAATAAGGACACGCCCAAAATTTATGGCCACTTAGATAATCGTTAGACGCAACTTTTCACCAATTTACAGCTTTCACATGTTTTCGGAACTTTGCCAAATAGGGCGTTAAAGTGGAAAAAAAGAAATCCATCTCAGGACCAGAAATCAGCTCGGATTGCGAAAAAATTTTTTGTGGTTATTCACCTTCATGTCCTCTTCAAATCCCCAAATTTTCATGCTCCTATCTTTAGAAAAAAATTTTTGAGATGCCAAAAACGTATTTACAGGACATTTTTTAAACAGCTGTAGCAAAAATATGAATTCGACTTAAGGGCTAAAATTGCATATTTGAGGTCTCCTTGGTATGGCCTACAACCCTACGGTGAGAGATTTCCCTGCACTCGAAAAAAAATTTTGGTTAGCGTACCCTTAACTCAGTGTAAATATCTCCTGCTAACCAATTCCATTTTTCAAGTTAGGTATGGGTATCGAGGAAGACTTGGACTATTTTACAGATCTCTCTTCATACCTGCCCAGGATAATCGACCATGACCCGACCTCACAAAAGCTTTCAAAGAAGTACACTCACAATCCAACTGGTAACAAGAAGAGGAAGCTGAAGGAGATTGCTAGTAGCAAACAAGCCCCTGCTGAGAAAGAGGAAAGCGATGGTGAAGAGGGGGAGGAAGGACCAAAAAAGAAAAAGATGGTAAAGCGTCCCAAAACAATCAGTGTTGAAAATGCTCCCTCCCTCAGTTTGGAGGAGTTAAGGCAGCGTCTCCAAGATAAGATAGTTGAGAGTAAATCGTCTAGAAACTATTCTAAGGAGAAGTTGGATCGACGAAAGATGAAGAGGATGAGTTTAGAAAAGAAGAAAAAGAAGCCGGAGGATGTTCAGAAGTCAGTGAAAGTGAAGACCACGATGTTAGGGGATGAGACAGAAAAGCCAAAGAAGAAGACCAAGGATGATGTGTCGTCTGGTAAACTGCAGTTTAGCAAGTTCGAAACGAAGACTAAAGAGGAGGTGGATGTGCAGTCGTTGAAGAAGAAGAAGAAACGAAAGAATTTGGAGAAGCTGTTGGAGGATGCCAAGAAGAACAAAAAGGAACTTCAGACGCTGAAAAAGGCAACTGACGAACAGTCTGGTAACAAGCTACAGGACAAGGCGTGGAAAAAGGCTATCTCTATGGCTAAGGGAGAAAAACAGAAGGATAACCCTGATCTGATTGTTAAATCCATCAAGAGGAAGGAGGGTCAGAAACGAAAGGCAAAGACAGAGTGGAATGAACGTGTCGGCGGTCAGAAGAAAGCCCAGAAAGACAAGCAGAAGAAGCGACAAGCGAATATTGAGAAGAGAATTGAGGGTAAAAAGAAAAACAAACGATAGTGAAATAGACAATTTTTCAAGCCTGGCAAGAGTTAATTTATTCCCTAATTTTTATTCAGTCTAAGTTCGCAATGAATTGCTGATTTGTTTTAAAAACCCATTACTTCATCGTCTGAATTATATACCCCTGATCCCCCTAATCTCCGTCCCACCCTTTCTTCCTGTTCTATAATTCCAACTCCATCTCTTATAATTCCAATTCTAACTCTTATGACTTACAATCCCATCTCTCTCTGTATTTCTAGTATCCCCCCATGGACTCGGTGCAATCGCTATGGAGGGTTCTCAATGGAAACACCGCCATCAGAGAGGAAAAGAGCATTTTAGCTGATATCAAGAATAACCGTTCTCGAATCATCTCTGGGTTTCTTTTCTTCAAGCCCCCCTCAGCCGCCAGTAAGACCGAGCTGGAGAACAATGCCACGATCAAAGGCACCAAACTAGAATTCGTTAAGAAAGCATCAGTCCTGCTGAATTTAGATGAGATGCAGTGTCTGGCAGTTTTCCAACTATTCCTGGCCACAGAGTACAAAGATACAGCAGCTTCATTCAACAACGCCCTACACAATGTCCTTTCTCAGCAGGAAATGTTGTTACAGCTTCTCCGGTTCTACTTTTCAGAGCGGCTCTCCGTTATAAACTGTCTCCGATACCTTCTCTCTCATCAAAACAACGAGGAACATCCGCTGTACGATGCCATTGCCAGCGAGATTAAAGAGATGGATGGAGAGAAGAGTGATCTGCGAATCTCGCTGTACAACCAAATCAAAACCATCCTAAAACCGGAATATTTCAACATCACTCTGGAAGATGAGAACATGCTGTCGGCCATTGTTTCTGTCAAACAGATCTTCTCGCACCAGCAGAAAAGGGAGGTTTCAGCACTCCTTCGGACACTCCTTGTCTACAATCATCACCGGCCCCATACCGCCGAGAGTTACCACCAGCAGTGTTCCATGTTGTTTAGTAAGGTACTGCATAGTGGGTGTACCCTCATGTCCGGCCTGGCCATCATGTTGACATACGATGGTCTCGATATGGAGCG
Organism: Hormiphora californensis; assembly: GCA_020137815.1. Lineage (NCBI taxonomy): Eukaryota > Metazoa > Ctenophora > Tentaculata > Cydippida > Pleurobrachiidae > Hormiphora > Hormiphora californensis. The sequence goes on from CM035358.1 coordinate 4,431,743, forward strand.
GGTTTTTGAGAATTTTGAAAAGGTAAGTTAGTGAGTTGTGGGTCCCTGTATTATGTACTGAGCCATCTGTACAGTTCTTCGACTATAACAAAAATGAAAAAACGAAAGGGACCACTTATACCCCTCTCTTTACTCTCTACAAATAAGAAGGTAGCATTCGATAAGTTTCAACTGTGTAAAATCAGATCTATTCCCCTTTCAGGAGCGTGAAAAGTTAGAGGAACACTACCTGTATAAGGATAACGTTGTGTATGAGAAGGTTAACAACCTGTTTAGCAACCTAGCTCCCTCCTCCAAAACTGCACCCCTCCTCATAGTGTGGGCTGTTTTGAGGTGAGCAACTTGTTACCATGGTAACCACACAGTATGCTAATTGTTAGCACTTGTTACCATGGTAACCACGCAGCATGATAGATGATATTATAGCACTTCTTATGATAAGACTACTCTTCCCTCTCCACCAGGTACGCTCTATCAAACTCAACAAAAGATCAAGCCCATGCTCGATTTCTTGGACAACAGGGACTAAAAGGTGGTGGTGTTGCACCCCTTCTCTCCTTCCTCCAGTGCCCGGAACTCCACTCTTGTTCTGTTACACTGCAGTTATCACGTGTTACTGTGTACAAGGTCCTTGCCACAACCCTAACTATATTTCATGAGGATACGTTGGGGGATGCCACTACACTCGCACAAGTGGTAAGAAATTAATAAATTGTTGGAAAATTAAATCTCATGAGGATGAGAATTACCACCTTAAAAACCGAATCTTGTTAAATTTTTGAATATTGCTGGGTTTATACTTTTAAATGCTATTATAACTGTGTGGGGTTGGTGTTAAGGCTAGGCTTCGGGTTGGTGGTCTCGCGATTTCGTGTTTTGTGAAATTTCCCAAGGTCATTGCTCCACCCCTGATGAGATACAGACTTGAAAGGTTAGAAAGAATTCAAAATGATTTACCTAAACCTCCAGCTCCCTTTTGTCCGTAAACCGTTTTTAATGGTCTTGCTGCATAGTGCACGGGTCTGCAGTGAAATATATCTTGATTAAGAATTTGAGTTTGAGCCGGGAACTGCAGCAAGTCAGTTATCGGTAGAGGGATCGTGGAGTTGTGATCATATTTTGTGTTTCAAGTGTGTAATGACATTATGGTTCCATACTGTATTGATTGAATGGCCGAGTGATTGATTGGTCGATACATACCTAAGGTTCGAAAACAATGCGGTCTGTTATCCGACCACTTTCTCTCCTGTGAACAAGTGATGCTCTGTACTCCGTTCAAACTCGTCCACCCTGCCTCACAGCTCATCTCCAACACACTTCCAATAGGGTAGAGTTCACTTGAATTTGTTCTACCATGGACCACAGTCTTGAAATGTAGACTTGGAGTTTGGCAAGCTACAACTGAAAGTATGTAATTGTGTGTTATTATATGGTGAATCAAAAACACAAAACAGCTAGTTCTACAATCGGATACAATGGTGTGTTCTCAGTACAGGAAAGTGTATCGAATAAGCCTTGATCGGTATAGTGTTTATAAATAATATATAATAATATAATAATATAAAATAAATTCATTATCTAACAAACTAAAAAGTGCAATTTTGTGGTTCTCACAATCAATGATCTTGGTATATAACTTATACTAACATCTGAGGCGCTTTGATGCCGTGTCTATGCCATGGATTTTAAAGTAACTCTCCTGTTCTCCCTCCCAATTGTTGGTACATGCTGGATTGAAGGCACTCTCTGCAAAGAAATATTCCAAAACATGCTCTCCGTTGCAGTGGATCACTAACGTTTCCCCTGTTTTTGTGAACCGCCAAATTCGAGTGCCGGTAGTGATAGTAGCTGGAAACTTCACAAACCCATACACTGAGCCGGTACAATACAAGATTGAGTATGAATCACCTAGTATAGCTACCTCTAACTCTTGACGGTATAGATTTATTGAGACCTTTCCGTTTGAAGTCGCCTCTATTTCAACCGGGAAAGTTTCATTTAGTGGACCAATTTCCACTTGTTTCGCCACGCTCTCCCACTCTGCAAAATATTTGGTGGTAACAGCAAGTAAAAGCAGCTCGATGCATTCGTCTTATGTAATGCCTATAAAAATTTACAATTGATCGACTTAGTAACAATAGTGACCGATCAAAAGCAAATAAAAAGGCACACACCTGTTGGAATTGCAGTTGAAGAAGTTGCCAACAAAACCAATAGCACCCACATTACTGAGAAATAGAATTGGATAAATAAAAGGAACCGAGTAAACTATAAGATAAATGGGGGGGGGGATAAATGTCATATTGTTGTCCATGCAATAATTCTAATCGCCTCAGTGAACACATGTGAGGCGGCCTCACCTTTGTTCTCCTTCCCCTGCAATAACTCATATATCTCTCCTTCCAGTCTCCCATTATTCCCTTCTCTCATTATCATTATAATCCGTGAACCCCCTTCTCTCTTAGTTATCCTACATTGAAGATGGCTCCCTCCGTCTATAGTTGTTCATTGTGGTGGGGAATATAGAGCTCTAATCAGTAATCCCCACCACAATGAACAACTTTAGATTTTCTCAACCCGTAGTGATAACGAGGCATTAAAGATGTTAACTCATTAATTCTGAATACCAGAATAGTTTTTAACAATAATTATTGTATGACTATAATTGACTAAGGGGTTCTTCTGCGTTACATTAAAACTTTTGCCTTGTTTGAACCTTCCTCCCTCCCTGCGCCCCAAACAAAATAATAAAACTCTAACATATACTCCATTTTTTTAAATTGTTCACCCCCCAAAGTCGTGCACGGAATTGTTTTGCGCGTTTATCACATGTTAACGTGTAGCACGCACAGCGTAAATTAAAATATCGCACACGTACGAGTTGAGGGGTGAACAATTGAATAAAAATGGACTTTAAAGAAAAGTACAAAAAGAATGAAATCAAAGAGAAGCTCGATGCATCGAGTGTATTGAAAATGATATAAGAGAGAGCTGGTACCTAAATACATGTTCTACATGGTATTATTATGTCAATGAAAGAATGCAGCCCAGTATCTAACCCTATTCTTCTCCAGTGCCGGCGATATCGCTTTGCGATAGTCCCTTGTGGGCTTGCCGTAGGGAAGCCCAGGCACTCGGAGTAGTAGTAGTAGTAACTGTGTTCACTCTGTATTATATCTCGTATAACAGCTCTCCCCCTCTCTGCAGATATCAGAGGTTTTGAAGGAGGAACTTCTCTCCCTAGAGTTTTGGGATGCCTGTGCAGAGAAGGGTGTTGGTGTTGCACTGAGCTCAGCAGCCAGCAGCTTCCCCCACAACTATAAACCACTCACTGCCCTGTGTTACAGTCTCGCCAGGACAGCAGACAGTTGTGATAGATTGGTTCAGTTTGCATCGTCCCTCACCCTATTTACATCAGAGGTACATGAATGCTGTACTAATTGTATATTTCGTATACTTTGTGACACCTTCATGTAGGTGTGACAAAGTATACACGATTTTATTATTTACTCAAAGTTTCATGTGCTGGTTCACAAAATGTGCTGGTTCACAAAATTGTAGGTATCTGAAGTTATGTCCTTCTTTCCGCTGATGAAGATTACCTAAGTGTAATTGAAAGCTACGGTTAATTTTATTTCCAGTAGCAACATATCTCGTGTTTACCTTGTTTATATGTTCTTCCACAAATTATCTTTTAACCTTTCTCTAATAAGAACACATCACCAGATTTCCAAACGATTATTAAATCTTGTATTACTTTGCAGATTTCCAAGACAGTATTTAATAGTGTGGTTAGAGAGACTGACGTTGATTGGTTGTACACTAACAGAGAACCCTTTTCTCTTACCCCGGGGGGAGAATTCTCAGCGAAACCTAACACACAGGTATTATATAACACCAAATATATGGTCGTGATGTAAGAGTAAATTCCCAAATAATGCCCAAATATGGTCATTATTTGTGAGTGAACTCCCAAATATCATTTATGCAAGAACTATGAAGCTCTTCCCAATAGATCTTCATCATCTAACCCCTCTCTCTCTCTCCTTGCAGTGTAATTTGCTTGGTACTACAGGGAACACGGCAATAGTTCAATGGCTCTACGATTATAGCCTGTTTAGTTATCTAGACAATGAGTTGTCTTACCTAGCCCGGTGGTCAGGTGTGTGAAAAATTATCCCAATTATTATAATGTGGTCAAATTTAGTAACTAGACCAGCAGGTGGCATGGTCCACTATCATGTCACTTTTCTGCTGGGTATTCCATAATTCTGGGTTACTCTTGCCTTGCCCTCTTGGACGCATAGCAAGGTAGAGAGCACATCAAACAACAAAGATGAATTAATTAATTAATTAATTAAATGTTAAATTCCCAGGTCCAACTACGGATCAACATTTCTGCTGGAGACTGACACGTGCTGTTGATATGTTACACGTAGTCTACAAACTAACGAAACATTACCCCGAGATATTGGAGGTATAATTGAGGGAGATGGGGGAGAGAGAGAGAGAGGGAGAGAGACAGAGACAGAGACAGACACAGACACAGACAGACACAGACACAGACAGACACAGAGAGACACAGAGCGACTATAATTTATCAAAACAACTAAAATCCAGGTGCTGGATAAGACGGTTGATATGGTTACGACCATTATGGGAAAGCTCCGAACAGACACCAAGTGTCATGTTGAGTTTGTGGCGGTCCTAGTGAAGCTGATGTCAGTGGTTCATCCCTGCAAATCTGGATGGGAGACGCTCCACAAGATACACTTTTTACCTAGGGTAAAGTCGGATTTTTTTTAGTTGTCACCCCCCCCCCCTTCACGTTTTTTTGCGTACCTATCACATGCAGGTGAGTTTGGGGTAAACAAGAATTATTGCATTATGTATTCATAATGCGGTGTTTCCCTGCCAAATGGATTTAAAATTGATGAATAAGCTTCAAAACTGGATTTCCTGATGAATTTTGTGCTCAGAGAGCATTTTTTGGCTGATGCGATGTTGGTTACTAAGGTAACTAGGTAAGTTGCTAAGGTAACCAAAGGCAGTTGCTATGGTAACCAAAGCAATTCCTATGGTAACCAGGACAGTTGCTATGGCAACCAAGTCAGTTGCTTAGGAGACCCCAGTTGGTTACCAAGTGCTTCAACTTTAACCGCATCTCAACTCGAGTCACTAGTGTGACAGTAGTTTCATGCTTGGAAGACGTTCTATCACTTCATAGCATGGCTGTAGGGCGCCCAAAGTGATTTCAGGTGATAGTGGGAAGTGCTATGAGCGAGTAATTGCGTGCCACAATGTGTGTTAATCATTTCCTTTGTTGAATCAACGAAGCGTGAGATGAAAGTTTTATGAAGGAGCAGACTTGTTGTTAGGCGTTGTCCGTGACGGACGGACGGAAGGACGGACACTTTTAGTTAACTACACAATCTGCTGATTTCTAAACCCTGAATGATCTTTTTAGCACGTGCGTGCTAAAAAGATCATCCCGGGTGATTGCCTTCGGCAATCACCCGGGCAGGGAAAAAATCCGACTCTAGAGATGCAAATAATAGAGGTTGGATTTGGGTGTTCCACTTATCGTTATTGTTATCATAGAATCTAAATTCCATAATTCATTAATCGACCATCAATGACAACCATACTCTCTCAGACTGAGAGCGGGGTAGCTGGATCATGGCAGGGAGTCTACCCAGAGATTCTAAACTACTACGAGCGACCTAACACCACCTTCCATGTGACTATTGCATTGTTGAAGCTGCTGAAGAGGTCCTTCCTGAACCCCCAGTTCACGGACAGTTCACCTCATTTGAACGAGGTTAGTAGGAATTGGCTGCTCTATCAATTGACAAAAACATCTTTGGCACAAAGTAAAGTTTGGGGTTGTTATAACTAATTTAACCCTCCTTTATATTTGTTTCACCGTGCGGGGCGCAGTGAAACAGGGGCGAGCAAGTTAAATTTGGGGTCCATTCAAAGAGAAATAATCGTATTATTATTGAAAGTAACAACCAATAAACTTCCAACAGTTTCCCATTTTGCAAGTACAACACAGTAAAAAAAATTATAGTGTTCACACACGCTGCACACACAAATACATCATCTAAACCAAGAAGGTATTTTCAGTGTCCATCTCTGGTCCAACCTCTCTGTATCACAGGGAAACATTCCCAACTCCCAACCACTCTCAATCCCCATAAACACAGTTAAACACCTCTCCTCAATAGGGTTCCATATCCACTTGTTAATCTTACTGAACTCAAACCTCTGCCTATCTCCTGGCGTGCCATGGTCAGGTGACTTTGAGTGACAATACGATACCTCCAACTTTGAGCCATCCTCCGTCCTACCATAGGTGTCAAAACAACCCCAATTTGTTAGCATAATGGCACCGTTCTTGGTAAATCCCAGCACGTGGTTATCCATAACAGTCAGGGGTTGCGTTCGGCACGGCCACAGGAGCAGCCGGTCTCGTGAACCTGCATCTATACACAGGCTGGGTTCCAGATCTGGTGAGGCCTCACCGACTAGTTTGAACTGATCTGGCTCAAAACTGAGATAGTTCTCGGAAACGTGGTACCGATAAAAGTCATAATCCCCATGACAACCCTCCACAATTGGATCAAACTGCTGCTCCCTAATTTCCCCGGAAAAGTTGACCATCAGCTCCCGAAGTTGAGGGTTAAAAGTTGCCTTTTCTAGGAGGATCTGCCTCTTTTCCTCCGTTTGGCAGAAATTCAGCAGCTCGCCTACTACCTCGGCCATGAGGTTATGGAAGAAGTGGGGGTCATTGCGGATGTAACGTTTTAGGCCGACATCATTACCATTGGGGTGGATGATCTGAAACAAGATAAATGGCATCAACTCTTTCTAGGGAGAAAACTCACAATTAAGGGAGAAACCTTACAAAGGGTGACAACTCACAAGTGTGAAAACTCTCAGTGATGTATAAAGATGAAAAGTGAAAACTTTTCACTTTTCATCTTTATGCATCACTGAGAGTTTTCACACTTGTGAGTTGTTTTCACTGAAAACTTGCAAAACTACACGTACCTGACTACAATCGTTACTCCAGATTCCACCGCCACACATCCAGGCCCGGTAACTCAGCCTACTATTCTCAACCCCCCATTTACTTCCACTCAGTAATGGTGTTGGGTAAAGTCTCTTTAGCACCTCTCTCCGAGCCACAATGGCACCTCCCATAAGAGCTGAGGATGGGTAACTTTCCCAAGGTTCAATTGCCGGATCACTAAACGTAATCATGTTCTCAAATATGGACCCAAATAAGTTTTCCAGCGTTGTAACCCATCGGTACGGGTGGTGGGTATCATTATACTCTGTCTCCTGTATCATGTGCATGTGAGGTACGGTTATGGCGTCAGGTTTCTTTGTTAGAATCTGAATAAGGGGTTCCAACCACAGATCAGCAACTTCCATATGACTATCAAATAGTGCCACCAGGTCTCCCGCCGCCTCCTCGATTCCTCTGAGACGTGACCTAGCAATACCCAGGTTGTACTCGTTTCTGATGAATCTGATGGGGATGTGCTGGGATGCTGAGTATGAGAGAATTTCCTCGGATATGTCCAACTCACTGCTATCATCAATGACAATAACCTCGAGCAGGTAGCGGGGGAGTGTCCGATGAACGATTGTTGTGAGGGTTCTCATTAACAAGGTGGGAACCTCGTTATAGTAGACGATAACCACAGATAGGGTATCTGAAGTGGTAGTATGGATGTGATCCAGACACTTCCAGTGTTGCATAGGAAGGGAGGGTGGGAGGAGGGCCCTCCCGGAGTATTGGATAGTTAGATTCCGGTGGAACACCCCCTCAAGTGTCTCTACCTCATCTTTACCCAGCTCACCAAGCAGTGCCTTGTACTTGTGCTCTGTCTTGATCCGGGCAGCAAACGTCTCAACTGTGTCCGTGTACCAAGGTGACTGGATGGCTAGAGGCGTGGAGATGGGGGTATGTTCGAGGCATCTCTGGTGGTGGATCAGGGTTATGAGCAGCAAACAGACAGATGACCCGACAACCAGCAACTTGACAAGGCAATCAGCCATATATATGGAGGTGTAGTAGATTTTCGCGTGAAACTTTGTTTTACAAATTAGTTTAGCTCTCCACCCCGGATCGAGCACTGTATACAGGATCACAACTACCAAAACAAGAGGTATAGTTATTAATCAACTGTGTGTGTACAGGGACATCATGAGAGTAGTGAAATATATTCTCCCTCATGGAGATATGGACACCAAGTTGCATTGGTAGCTACCTTTCCCTTGGCGGCGTGCGGGGGCGTGCGGGGGGGGGGGGGGGGGGGGTGTGGGGGGTACCAAACCAACTCTGACCCATGATACAACGCATGGAATCTATGAGACAGAGATGTAGGATATATCATACAATGTTGGTTCATATAATCAATGAGCCGTAATATTATCTTCCCCCTCATTAAAAACAATGAGCCGTATAATAATATCTCCCCCTCATGAAATTAATATTGAGCCGTATTTCGTAATAATATAATATTCAACTCCTCCCCCCTCCCAGGTATGATATTTTCTCTCCCCCAGGGTGTGTCGGTGCTACTCTACGTCCTCCGGGATGTATTTTGCGGGCTACAAAAGTGGCGCTTTGAAAATGCCCTAGTCAAGTTGAAAATGTGCAAGAGTATTCTACTCGTGGTTGCCAGTGTCCTGAAGTTACACACTGAGAAACAGGTAAGGAGACTGGGGATATGATATTCTTTCGACAACTGTTTGCGTGGCGTATCGGGTATCCCACCCCTCTTATATCCTTCATACTACATTGATTACACCGGCAAATTATAATTATTCCCCTATTTCCTTCGAACAAGAGAATTCGCTACCCCATCTGCATCCCCATTCATTACCCCTCCGCCACCCTCCCACTGCCCTCAACGGTCACCCCCTCCACCTATAAAACTATACCCCCTCCCGGCCACCCCCTCCACCTATAAAACTATACCCCCTCCCGGCCTCCCCCTCCACCTATAAAACTATACCCCCTCCCGGCCACCCCCTCCATCTATAAAACTATACCCCCTCCCGGCCTCCCCCTCCATCTATAAAACTACATACTGTAAAACTATATATTTTCGGTTCGTTACGTTGCAGTTCGTTTCACTTTTGCTTGTCTCAGACACCAATAAGGGCTCTTCCCCTCACTAAAATGCAACTTAAATCTGTCTCAAATACCCATTTCTAGCACATATGAACTCCCAGTTACCACTGACCTGTCTCTCGGGCCTGGCCTAGTCTCATCACTAAATTACAGCTACATTCTTGGCCGATAAAATATTCTTGGGCCGATATAATATTCTTGTTTTCGACAACTGTTTGCGTGGCGTATCCCACCCCCCTTGTATCCTTCATACTACATTGATTACACCAGCAAATTAGAATTATTCCCCTATTTCCTTGAAACAAGAGAATTCGCTACCCCATCTGCATCCCCATTCATTACCCCTCCGCCACCCTCCCACTACCCTCAACGGTCACCCCCTCCACCTATAAAACTATTCCCCCAGGAGGATGGAACGGGTACAGAGCAGTTCACAGGGCTAGTAGAGGACCACGTTCTACCTATGTTGCACACAGGACCCGCCCACCATACCCTACTTAACATTGTGTCCTGGTGCGGGGCTCTCAACTCAACCACCGTGAGTAATTCGTTTGATGAGAGTAATTCGAGTTCGGTAATTCGTTTGATGAGAGTGGTCAGCACGGGGGGTGGGTGGGTTTATGAGGTTTTAGGATGTCGTCCAACCAGATAAATCATGACCCCCAACGGGCCGCACCCCCCCCCCCCTCCCATTGGATAAAGAAGGGTTCAAAATAGTGATTTACAATTATTAGGGAAGCCAGTATCACTGAAAACTAACATAAGCTTTGTTATAGACTGAAGAGTATGTGGAGAAGAAAGTATGCTCTGTAGTCAGTCACACGCTGACCGTTCTATCTCTGGTCATAAAACTCTCTCCGCCTGGGTCAGGTTAGTTACCATAGCAACACCCTGCTCGTTACCATAGCAACACCCTGTTAGTTACCATAGCAACACCCCGTTAGTTACCATAGTAACACCCTGCTAGTTACCATAGCAACACCCTGTTAGTTACCATAGCAACACCCTGTTAGTTACCATAGCAACACCCTGTTAGTTACCATAACAACACCCTGTTAGTTACCGTAACAACACCCTGTTAGTTACCATAACAACACCCTGTCAGTTACCATATCAACACTCTGTTAGTTACCATAGCAACACCCTGTTAGTTACCATAGCAACACCCTGTTAGTTACCATAACAACACCCTGTTAGTTACCATAGCAACACCCTGTTAGTTACCATAGTAACACCCTGTTAGTTACTATAGCAACACCCTGTTAGTTACCATAGTAACACCCTGTTAGTTACCATAGCAACAACCTGTTAGTTACCATAGCAACACCCTATCAGTTACCATAGCAACCAATCCAGGTATGGAGCAGGCGTTAGTGGTTACTCCGGGTGACCATCGGTCCAATGTAGCAGCCCAGATAGCCCGGTACAGCTACCAGGAAAAGAGTGTCAAGGTGTCACTCCATGCTACCCGCCTACTAACTGATATATCCACCACTAATACTGTCAGGTGAGATATTGCGAGGGAAAATATTAACACGAGGGCCTAGGGGAGGGATCGATTCCAAATCGTTTTATCGATTTGTTTTGCTATTACAGCTGTGTGTGCAGCTCTTTGAGAATTATCTAATAGTAGTCTAATCTTCTAAGTTTCAATCCCCCTCAGTTTATACAGTGCACCCTGTTAGTTACCATAGCAACCCCCTCAGTTTATACAGCGCACTGGGTAGTGGAACTGTACCCCTGGCATTTGCCTTCGTCAACAGGCTCCGGTCCCGCTCTGAGGATGTGTATATAAAGAGCGCCATCCTGGATTTTATCTCTGCAGCGGTAGAAACACAGCCCAGTGTTACTGAGTTGTTCCTTGGAATCGAGAAAGATGGAACTCTGGGTGAGAGATTCTCTCTCTCTCTCTCTCTCTCTCTCTCTCTCTCTCTCTATCTCTCTCTCTCTCTCTCTCTCTCTCTCTCTCTCTCTCTCTCTCTCTCTCTCTCTCTCTCTCTCTCTCTCTCTCTCTCTCTCTCTCTCTCTCTCTCTCTCTCTCTCTCTCTCTCACACACACACACTCTCACACCACTATATTACTTGTAGTTAGGCAGTACTAATGATGAAAGGGCCAAATCTTGGACAAAATTTGTAACAAGCTAATTTCTTCACCAACCGGCTCAGATGGGTGTCTAGTAATGCCAAAAAAAAATCAATGATGATCGGGAGCGCGCACGCTCCGTAGCGCGCGAAAATGTTTCACGTGCATTTATAGCTTAGAACAAAAAATGAAAACCAACTTAGGAAAGGAGTAGAGACAAATCTGAGGGCACTAAAATGTGTAGCGTCCTCGCATTAGTGGGGGTAGGTGCCGGAATTAAGTCTCTATCTCATCTGGTTAATTAGATAATTGGATAATTAGGTTTGCGCATAACCGTTTTTTGGCTATACGGCTATAGCCACTTAGGAATGGTTTAGAGACTTTTCACTGGTGCCATTTTGTTCAGAACAAAATTTTAATCTAAGAGTTGTGGAAAAATTTAGGGCCTATCTCTTACCGTTTAGGCGTAATTTGCGCTGAAGGGATGCCAAATTAGTCGAAAATGCGAAAAAATGAGTTAATTGGCTTCCTTTCACCGCAAATTACGCCTAAACGGTAAGAGATAGGCCCTAATTTTTTTTTGTTCAGAACAAAATTTTAATCTAAGAGTTGTGGAAAAATTTAGGGCCTATCTCTTACCGTTTAGGCGTAATTTGCGGTGAAAGGAAGCCAATTAACTCATTTTTTCGCATTTTCGATTAATTTGGCATCCCTTCAGCGCAAATTACGCCTAAACGGTAAGAGATAGGCCCTAAATTTTTCCACAACTCTTAGATTAAAATTTTGTTCTGAACAAAATGGCACCAGTGAAAAGTCTCTAAACCATTCCTAAGTGGCTATAGCCGTATAGCCAAAAAACGGTTATGCGCAAACCTAATTATCCAATTATCTAATTAACCAGATGAGATAGAGACTTAATTCCGGCACCTACCCCCACTAATGCGAGGACGCTACACATTTTAGTGCCCTCAGATTTGTCTCTACTCCTTTCCTAAGTTGGTTTTCATTTTTTGTTCTAAGCTAGAAATGCACGTGAAGCATTTTCGCGCGCTACGGAGCGTGCGCGCTCCCGATCATCATTGATTTTTTTTGGCATTACTAGACACCCATCTGAGCCAGTTGGTGAAGAAATTAGCTTGTTACAAATTTTGTCCAAGATTTTCACCAATACTCCCTAACTATTGCCCTGCTCGACCAACTCTCAGTAGAGACCCCATTCAGAACAAGATTTTGAGAGAGAAAGTGAGATTAGCAGCCAGAGAAGATATTAAAAATCTTGTTCCGATATGTGATGCTGCAATAGCTAAGGGCAATGTTCAGGATATAGAGGGAGGAAATGTAGTTAAATTGTCGGCGGGGTAGCTCAATAGGTAGAGCAATGGACGCGAAACCCAGAGGTTGTCGGTTCAAGCCCGGCCCTCGCCAGATATTTTTCTAATTTTCCTCCCTATTTAATCCTGAACAGGATCTCATCATTGATATTTAGACCCCATTCAAACACAACATTTTATTCTAGGCGAGAACAGTTGCCTACACCCGGTATTAGAGTATGTGTCCCGCTGCCCTTCCCTACCCCTGGTACTCGTTGCTTCTGTCTACAAGCTACTCTACAAAGTGTGGCACTTCCGACACTCCGCTGCCATTACAGCTCTCAGAAACACCGAGGTGAGGACATTTAATGCCATATATGGCCATATCAAGTAACTCGCGCCATATATGGACATATCATGCAATGATCACGTGACACCTTCATACTCTTTGACAAAATGAATGGAATGGTGATGAAATCAAGTTATTTTTTCTAAAGACTAAAACAAGTTATTTTGATTGTTTAAATTGCTGATCTTGTAATCTTGTCTCCTAATTCCGAATTCTGGTCCCCTGCATCACAATGTTTAGTTCCGTTCCAACAGGCAGGAAATGGTTTGCGCTCTTCGAGATGTAGATGGCATAGTTACCATAGACTGGTCCTGTCTTCAGCCATGATGCAGTACCGTGGTCAGTTCCCTGGACCGTGCAATTTGTACAAGATGGATATCGGCAATCCTGTATATTGGATATCTCATTTTGCCAATCACCATCGCATTTAATGGTTCCTGTTAAAGGATCACAGCAATTGTCATTCCCCAGTCCGTGTGTATTTTGATCATTAACCAGATCAGAGAGATATCCCCCAGTCAGTACAGGGTGTTCATATGGGATCTTTACAAGCGTTGGGCGTCACCCAGAAAAAAGTTGACAAAATTAGCTTATGAAACTTCATACTTGGACTATTCTATACCTTCATTCAAGGTTCCTGGTGTTTCCGGAGCTCTAATACCCCTGGAAGTGTGTTTTTGGCATCAAAACTACCAGAAGGAATTTTTTGCTGGTGCTGAGACTTTGCTAAAATGTTTTTTGGGTATTTTCTATGTCAATTCCAAAGTTTCATAATGATTGGATGTGTGGTTTAGTCACCAAGTTCCAAATAAACTGGCTGGAAAGGCCCAAAAACAGCTCAAAAACGGCAAAAATTGATATTTAAGAGTCTTTCCAGGCACTTTTTTCGAAATTTTGAGTTCATAAAACACATCCAATCATCATCAAACTTTGGAATTGACATAGAAAATACCCAAAAAACATTTTAGCAAAGTCTCAGCACCAGCAAAAAATTCCTTCTGGTAGTTTTGATGCCAAAAACACACTTCCAGGGGTATTAGAGCTCCGGAAACACCAGGAACCTTGAATGAGGGTATAGAATAGTCCAAGTATGAAGTTTCATAAGCTAATTTTGTCAACTTTTTTCTGGGTGACGCCCAACGCTTGTAAAGATCCCATATGAACACCCTGTACTATCCTATGTCCGTTGTTAACGTAGCCCCAGTTGAAGGCCAAGTCCCCTCCCACACCAAATATGGGATCATCTTGTATGTTTTCAGCGTCCCAGGACACCTCCTCCTGTACGGGACCTCCCTCTGTTACTATCCTTCTTCCTGGGTTCATATCTTTAAACCTTTCCAACAGGCTCAATCCCCAGTACCTGAAAGTGTAGGGTAAATGTTATGGTACAAACGTGCACGCGAAACTAACATGAAATCCTGCGCTGACAAGTGCACATCTCTCTCATAGGAATTCTTATTTCTTAGGAAGATCGTGAATTCGGCCGATAGGCCGGATACTAGAATCCACTGCGTCTTATTAGGGTTTCTAGGGTTTCAACAAATCACCTATACCAGAACGCCCTTACCTGAACTGGAACACCTTGACGGCATCTGCCACTCCGTGCTGGTGCCTCACGATAGCAATGTAGTCGGCAGGCTCCTTCCACACATAATGGTCAAGGTAATCCATTGAGAGGGCTGTTTCGTTAGTTCCGATCGGGGTTCCGGTGTGCCAACCCTCTCCGTAGTACATGATATGGCCATCAGCAGGGTTTAAGTTCATCCCAAGGTGCCACATGTCCCTTCTTGATCGGGTGCTGGATCCGCAACCCACCAACAGTACCAGGAGAACAGCGTGAAGAGTTGTAGTAGTCATGACTGGAGTTAGTTCTAGAGGGAGGTCCAGTGCTTTATATATACTGAGCTGACATAGAATATGCTAATTAAATTCTTCTGTGGTGGCAATGCCACAGCCCTATAAGTCACAGTGTTTTCCTGATTAACATAGAAGAATAGGTGTTCTTTTTGACAAGTATTGTTCCTCTTAATGAACCTTTGTCGGTCTTTACCCTGTTCTTCAGTAAGAGAATAAAATATCACACATAATATCACAAATTAACCAACCACACCTTGCCTTGCTAGACCGTCTTTCGCGCACCCCGCCCGTGAAATACGGTCTTTACAAATGTAAAGGGAGGGTTAGAACATAACCAACCACACCTGTTATTTCTCACGTGACACTAACCTCTCTCTCCCTATCTCCAGAACTTCTGGGAGCGGCTCTGTGTCCACGTGTTTGAAGAGTTGGACCTAGAAAAGCCTTTGTCAAGTTACCAGCTGTCTATACGAGCCTACACCTTCCACATCTTGGCTAATGATATCTACCACTCTCCCAGTACCGCTACCAGTGACATGGTCACTCAGTTACAGGTAAAGAGAAAAGTTTAAAATAACGCTCAGAACAGTGTCTGTTCTACTGTACTGTACTGTACTGACTACTGTACTGACTACTGTACTGTACTGTACTGTACTGTACTGTACTGTACTGTACTGTACTGTTCTGTACTGTACTGACTACTGTACAGTACTGTACTGTATTGTACTGTACTGTACTGTACTGTACTGTACTGACTACTGTACTGTACTGTACTGACTACTGTACTGTACTGTACTGTACTGACTACTGTACTGTACTTACTACTGTACTGTACTGTACTGACTACTGTACTGTACTGTACTGTACTGTACTGTACTGTACTGTACTGACTACTGTACTGACTACTGTACTGACTACTGTACTGTACTGTACTGTACTGTACTGTACTGTACTGTACTTACTACTGTACTGTACTGTACTGACTACTGTACTGTACTGTACTGTACTGTACTGTACTGTACTGTATAAAGGTAAAGAGAAAAAAGTAACCTCACGCTCAGATCAGTGTCTGTTCTACTGTACTACATACTGTACTGTACTGACTACTGTACTGACTACTGTACTGTACTGTACTGTACTGTACTGTACTGTACTGTTCTGTACTGTACTGACTACTGTACAGTACTGTACTGTATTGTACTGTACTGTACTGTACTGTACTGTACTGACTACTGTACTGTACTGTACTGACTACTGTACTGTACTGTACTGTACTGTACTGTACTGTACTGTACTGTATAAAGGTAAAGAGAAAAAAGTAACCTCACGCTCAGATCAGTGTCTGTTCTACTGTACTACATACTGTACTGTACTGACTACTGTACTGACTACTGTACTGTACTGTACTGTACTGACTACTGTACTGTACTTACTACTGTACTGTACTGTACTGACTACTGTACTGTACTGTACTGTACTGTACTGTACTGACTACTGTACTGACTACTGTACTGACTACTGTACTGTACTGTACTTACTGTACTGTACTGTACTGTACTGACTACTGTACTGTACTGTACTGACTACTGTACTGTACTGTACTGTACTGACTACTGTACTGTACTGTACTGTACTGTACTGTATAAAGGTAAAGAGAAAAAAGTAACCTCACGCTCAGATCAGTGTCTGTTCTACTGTACTACATACTGTACTGTACTGACTACTGTACTGACTACTGTACTGTACTGACTACTGTACTGTACTGTACTGTACTGTACTGTACTGTACTGACTACTGTACTGTACTGTACTGACTACTGTACTGTACTGTACTGTACTGACTACTGTACAGTACTGTACTGTACTGTACTGTACTGTACTGACTACTGTACTGACTACTGTACTGTACTGTACTGTACTGTACTGACTACTGTACTGTACTGTACTGACTACTGTACTGTATTGTACTGTACTGTACTGACTACTGTACTGTACTGTACTGTACTGACTACTGTACTGTACTGTACTGTACTGTACTGTACTGTACTGTACTGTACTGACTACTGTACTGTACTGTACTAAACTGTACTGACTACTGTACTGACTACTGTACTGTACTGTACTGTATTGTACTGTACTGACTACTGCACTGTACTGTACTGTACTGTACTGTACTGTACTGTACTGTATAACCAATGGTTACCCCTCATCAGCGTAATAGGTGGCTTCGTAACCAGTTGTCAGGTAAAGGCGGTCGATTTATTGTTAAATTAGGATTTAACTAAAATTCAGAATCAAGAGCTTTTGGTTGAACTATGTCCGGTATCATCAGCTGCTAAATTGGAGTAATTAGTACGTCACGAAATTACCCCTCGTAGAGGCATAGCGGTAGTAAGGCACGTTTGAGCGTGCCCACAAGTTAGGGGTACAATTTCGTTACCTAAGTAGTCCAGTCTGTCTGTTTCAAACAAGTACAACAACTCAATATGCAGTTCAAGGCAACAAACACTTTATCAGCTAACATTAATCATGATTTACACACACACTAACAGCACAAAAATATGATGTTGTTCCTATTCAAAATACGATCTCAGATCCATCTGTCCATGCCCTACTCTACCAACCAGATCCCTCACTCTCCTATCAACAGCAGCAATATTCTCTGGAGTGAGTTTAGTCTTGCCTGCCCCACTCTCACCCACCGTATTAGCAGATACTTCTTTGTGTGTCCCCCGCATCTTATCAAAACTCGTCGCCTCGATCACCCTTCCTATCTCACCCGGTGTGAGGGAGGGGTGTCCCAGAAAGGTATTTATTTTGGAAATTGTTGCCTCTGTCTCCTGTTTTAGATCCTCGTATTTCACGTAGAGCGTGGGGTAGTTGTGGGTGTTGGTTAGGTATCCCTCGGTAAAGGAGCACCAGTCGGCTGGACCTGGGATTGAGCCATGCAAATACACCTGTGGAAAGGGTTAAATTTTATATGTTAATCATCCGACTTATATTCTGGCAAGCGAGCAACATTCCTATTTCCTAGTTTTTACCTTTTCTAGTTGATTGATTAATTGGCAATACTCCTAGTATGTATTTACCTTTTCCCCAAAGTAATTGTCAGTAAAATCCTGGAGGTTGTCAGTGGTCACGTGGTCTGCAAAGCGTCCCTTGATGTCACCAAACAGTGAGCAGATCATGTCTTTAGGGTCCCGTACTACAAATATTATCTGAGAAAAAAAAACACCATATTTGGGCATATCACGTGAAACAAACACCATATTTGGGCATGTTGTACCTTGCAGTGGTTATCAGATGACAAAAAAGCACATTCCTCATAATATGCGTGTGTTTTTAGTATTCTGGGTGACTGGACTGCCTCCAACATTTCTTCCACATCTCCATCCCTGAACAAGTACTCCTCCAAAAACTCTCCCCCCTTGCCTTCCTCCATTGTAAGATGGTGATGGGTGGTGTTGCTAGGGTGATGGGTGGTGTTGCTAAGGTGTTGGGTGGTGTTGCTAGGGTGTTGGGTGGTGTTGCTAAGGTGATGGGTGGTGTTGCTAAGGTGATGGAGGTGTAACTGACGAACTATCTCTATTGTCCATGTCGTGCCGCTTCGTGGAAAGGTAGCAACTAGCACATCGTCAGGTCGGAATTTTATAGGAATATTTACTGGGGGAGTAGTGGGTTAGTAGTGGGTTAGCAATGGGTTAGTGGGTTAGTGATGCCCGACCCTAGTTTAACATGTTTCGTGATTTCAGGAATATGATCACCATATTTGGGCATATCACGTGATAAGCACACCATATTTGGGCATATAATTTCAATGTTCTTTCTTTACCAATTACCGGGTTTCAGTGAGTTGTCTCCAGCCGATCGTGCTGTTGACCATGTCTTCTTCTCTGCTTCGGCAAAATCAGCCATGTTCTAAAACATAATCATAACAAAATCATTATCATAACAAGCTCATTATGGAGCTAAAGCAGTCGGACCCCGATTTACCGGGATCCTCGGGGGAAAGGGTTTTGCCCGGTAAATCGGGGTGCCCGGTATGTCGTGGCCCGGTAAATCGGGGTCCGACTGTATATCAAACTGAAAAATGGACTCTTTTAGAGAAAGACATAAAAGTCTTCTTGGTATAAAACAGAATCATATTACATTGGCTACAGCTCACATTTGATATGTCGGTTGGGCTAAGACTGTTTTACGGAGCTCACCTTAGTGATTCCACCAAAGCCTGCATGTACATGTACTATTATAGCTAAGGTGAGGGGTGATGCGACGTATCTCAGGTTCCTATGACGTCCATATAGGGAAAAAGCGAAAAAGCTCACATGATAAAAACATGGCCTGCGGAAGAGCTTACAAAGTTTGTAATTTGATATTTTAAGTAAGAAGCTGGTTATGTTTCTGAACCAGAACACGGCCACCTGTAAAAATACCCGGCCCCTGAGCCCCGGCCCCTGAGCCCCCGGCTCCTGAGCCCCGGCCCCTAAGCCCCCGGCCCCTAAGCCCCCGGCCCCTGAGCCCCCGGCTCCTGAGCCCCGGCCCCTAAGCCCCCGGCTCCTGAGCCCCGGCCCCTAAGCCCCCGGCCCCTGAGCCCCGGCCCCTGAGCCCCGGCCCCTGAGCCCCGGCCCCTGAGCCCCGGCCTCTGAGCCCCCGGCCCCTGAGCTGATAAAACCCTCATATTTTCAGGAGAGGGATTGCTTTCTGTACTGGACCAAAGTGATAAAAAGAATCTGTTCCTCGATCGATGACACAATTTACCAAGCTCAACCCGCCAGTCACGATACGCTCTTCCTGTCACCCTTACCAGAGGCTTACCTTGCCTTTGTACGGGCATGGAGATCCTTCCTCGTCGTTACCTTGGTAAGCTACACCATATTTGGGCATATCACGTGACACAGACACCATATTTGGGCATATATCGTGACCCTTCAAAACTACAGGTTGTACGAGAGAACAAGGAGTCGAAGCTAAAGGACCAGATAACATTTCATATTGCCGGAGCGCTGTACAACCAAACTGCTAAATTGGATAGGAGGGTAGCGCTAAAAGCCTCAGCTGAGTTTGCATCTCTTCTTGTTATACTGCTGAGGCACCACAGGAGCTCCAGTGATCAACCCGTTCTGGTGAGAAAATACGTTATCACATACTGGTCACTGGGTCACTAGGTGCTAGTAGGTATGAGCTGATATACATAGCAAGTATACATGAGTGTACAAAAAATGGTTAGAGTAGAAGCTATTCCATGTGTACTTCCGCGCCGGTTAGTGGAGAAAGTAACAGTATGATACTCACTAGACAACCACCTGGAAATCCTGCAAGTAGGCACTATGTGTACAAAGGCTACAAGGTAAATGCGGAGAGACACAACGAAACTGAATTCAACTTCCTAAAAGAGAGAGAGAGAGAGAGAGAGAGAGAGAGAGCCGCCACCTTGAGCTTTACTTCCCCTATTTTATTTTTCCTTACCTTAACCTATATGTACATTGTTCAACCTACCCCTTTGTACATTGTTCTACCTACCTTTACTCCGCAGGCCCTCCGGGCCCTCAGATCCAACAGGATCCGGGCTCGGGGGATTTAACCCTGTTCCCACATGGGACCTTACGGTCCCATGTGGGAGTGGTGCGTGTAGTGGACCGAGAGAGAGAGAACTCCTACTTTAACCCATATGTACACTCCTACTTTAAGGGTACACCTCGGCGAAATTTTTGTCGAGTGCCCGCTTAGCTCTCCATATGAGGTTGTAGGGCATGCCAAGCCGACCTCAAATATGCAATTTTAGCCCTTAACTCGAATTCATATTTTTGCTACAGCCCTTCAAAGTTGGACCCTAAAAACCGGTTTTTGAGGTCCCTAAATTTTATTTTTAGGGCTAGAAAGCTGGAAGTTTGGGGATTTGTAGAGGATACCAAGGTGTATCAGCCCAAACAGAATTTTTTTGAAATTGAGCTCAATTTTTTGTCTGAGACTATTTTACTTTTTTTGACTTTGAAGCCATATTTGGACATGTTCCTATGGACCGTTAAGGCTAAAAATTGGACATTTGGTGCTGCTAACAATTGTCAAAGTGGCCACAAATTTTCAGGAGGTCCGAATTTGAAATGTGGCCTACAGGTTTCTTTTTGTAAAGCACATATTTTAGAAAAACTTAAAATGGCCATAACTCAAAAACGGTAAGTCCTGGCGATCTAATTTCATGCTAAATCGATTCAGCGGGTCCGATTTTGGGGGGGTCGTCTCTTAGACATTTTGCTCTAAGTCTAATCGTTTTTTCAGAAATCGCATTTTAAGATTTGTACATGTTTGGCTGAAAGGCTTCTATCCAGAGCTAATCTTACCTATTTCAGCTAAACATGTACAAATCTTAAAATACGATTTCTGAAAAAACGGTTAGACTTAGAGCAAAATGTCTAAGAGACGACCCCCCCAAAATCGGACCCGCTGAATCGATTTAGCACGAAATTAGATCGCTAAGACCTACCGTTTTTGAGATATAGCCATTTTAAGTTTTTCTAAAATATGTGCTTTACAAAAAGAAACCTGTAGGCCATATTTCAAATTCGGACCTCCTGAAAATTTGTGGCCACTTTGACAATTGTTAGGAGCACCAAATGTTCAATTTTTAGCCTTAACGGTCCATAGGAACATGTCCAAATATGGCCTCAAAGTCAAAAAAAGTAAAATAGTCTCAGACAAAAAATTGAGCTCAATTTCAAAAAATTTCTGTTTGGGCTGATACACCTTGGTATCCTCTACAAATCTCCAAACTTCCAGCTTTCTAGCCCTAAAAATAAAATTTAGGGACCTTAAAAACCGGTTTTTAGGGTCCAACTTTGAAGGGCTGTAGCAAAAATATGAATTCGAGTTAAGGGCTAAAATTGCATATTTGAGGTCGGCTTGGCATGCCCTACAACCCCATATGGAGAGCTAAGCGGGCACTCGACAAAAATTTCGCCGAGGTGTACCCTTAACCCATATGTACATTGTTCAACCTACCCTTATGTACATTGTTCTACCTACCTTTACTCCGTAGGCCCTCCGGGCCCTCAGATCCAACAGGATCCGGGCTCGGGGGATTTAACCCTGTTTCCACATGGGACCTTACGGCCCCATGTGGGAGTGGTGCGTGTTGTGGACCGAGAGAGAGACAGAGAGAGAGAGAGAGAGAGAGAGAGAGAGAGAGAGAGACAGAGAGAGAGAGAGAGAGAGAGAGAGAGAGAGAGAGAGAGAGAGAGAGAGAGAGAGAGAGAGAGAGAGAGAGAGAGAGAGAGAGAGAGAGAGAGAGAGAGAGAGAGAGAGAGAGAGAGAGAGAGAGAGAGGGAGACTCAGCGACAGAGAGAGATAGCTAACCACTGCTCCCCCACTAGGTGAAAGTGTGTGTACAGGTACTCGACACAGCAGCCAAATCCCCTCACGACCTGACTCAAATAGTCATCATCCCAGTGCTAGCATCACTTCTTAACGTGTTCCAGGGCCTACCAGACGATACCAAAGCTCAGGTAACTGCCACTTTGTTAATTAAACTTAGTTAAACGAATTAAACTTAGTTAAACTAATTAAACTTAATTAAACTAATTAAATTTAGTTAAACTAATTATTACCAGTAACCTCCACCCTCTTGTTTCTAGGTGATGCAGAATTCAGAAAGTATAACAGAGCTAGTGACACTGCTCTGCACTCAGATCACATCAAATAACCCGAAACAACTGATTGCTCTTAGTTGTGCTACACTATCACAGGTAGTTACTACATAGTTAACCCTATCACGTGATCCAATAACACGTGGTTTGAAATTATTGAATTGTGTTGTCCTTTATCACATTGTTATTACAGTCGGACCGGTTAGACCCCGATTTTCCGGGCAAAACTCAATTTCCCTCGAGCATCCCGGTAAATCTGGGTCCGACTGTATTACAGTGAACCCTCACAGGTGATTGACACACTGGGATCGGAGTGTGCCTGGTTTGGAACAATTAAACATGTTATACCCGGTCTTGTACAACTTACCGAGGAGGGACTACTAGCAAACACCCATGAGGTACATTTTGTTTTTTGTATTTATTTTGGGGTACTATAAAGTTCCTAAATCTAATCAGAATTCGGGATGTCTTTCTTTATTTTTCATTTATTTTGGGGTACTCAGCTAGTTCCTAAATCTAATCAGGATGTCTTTTTAGATCAGGATGTCTTATTTTAGAACTCTAAATCCAACATACTAGTAGTATATAGTATATACTAATATATTTAGGAGGCTTATTATTTTAATGTATCCTGTGTTTTCACAAATTCTGATTCCCACAGGTGTGTGAAGCTCTCCTCTCCCTGATTTTGTGCCTCTCCAACTACAAGGAAAGTGCTAACACACTTCACTGGTGTAACATCCAGAAAATGTTGTGTTTCGCTCAGTTGTACGGGGATAAGTTAGAGAATGGGCAGTTGCAGCGGTTATGGTTCCTAGTGATTCAGATTGTTATTAGTCTTCTACAAACACTCAAGGTATGGTGCACTCCCCCCCCTCCCCCCGGTCCCTTGACCATGTCAACTTGTTAATACACAACAGGAGTCTGCACGAGTGTCATTGTAAATCTTCTTAATTTGCAGCTTGCAGTTGAAACTAAAGAGTGGAGTGTTTATTACATCTATCAGCCACATGTTATGATGAATACATATTTCAGATGAAATTCTCTGAAGACGCAGTTCTGTTTGCCAGCATCCGACACGATCGGCTAATGACTGTAATTGGCTCACTACGTAATGATTTCACCTACATCACCGAAGCTGAACACTCGAGCACTCTGCTTTACTCCCTAGCTAGTTACCTTGATACCTGGCACATGAGGGCCCCACACTGCCTGAGTGATGTTGGGACAATACTGGGGACAATAATACCTATTGTATCTCACTACCTGACTTCAAGTGTTAGTGGGGAGAAAGAGGAGACAACGTCACAGGTGGGCATTAAACAAACTAGAGATATGTTCCACTAGTGATATGGGGGCCCCCGTGACATGTTCTATTGGTGATATATGTTAGACTGGTGATATATGTTACACTGGTGATATGTTTCACAATTGAAGGACCCACATATACGAACCTCCAAATCGTTTGTTTGTCTCCCCTCGTGCCCCCTCCTCCCAATGTATTGCTAACACACTCCTCCAGGTGTTGTCAATGTTGGCCAACCTTACTGCCATGCTTAGGATAATGACTCCCACAATTCTCTCTCTCATGCGGGTGAGTTATAAACTACTGATAAATCTTTATTTTATTGTTCATACTACAGTCTGGACAATTTTAACACTTTTGTGTCCAACTATGTGCCGGTCCACTCTCACTTGTTTTCTATTTTGTAATAACGCCCATCATCCTTCTCTCACAGGAGAAGATTGGAATACAGTGCCTCCCTGCACCTCTTCTTGCTCTCAATTTTACCACTCCTCCCCTTGGAACAGAAGGACCTCCATCCTATGGCATCCTTACCGGGTGTCTAAGGGGTTGTCTCACCCTTCTCCAGCGAGTCGACCCAATTAGAGCAACCACACCCACTCGAACAGAAAGGTAACTGGGAAATGGAGATTGAATTGTTTTGGAGGACATTTTAACTTTGTTTTAAACTGGTCCTAATCCAACAATTCCCCTCTTTTTCAGTGAAACTTCAGTGCTCGCCCAAAAGTCCCAAATAATATTTATCATGGAAAACACACTGTATGTGTTAATGTCACAGTCCCAACAAGCCGTGATGGACATAAACATGGATCCGAACGATGTCTACCATTTGAGACGAGAACTTGGCATTGAACTGGTGAGTTTGATGAAGGAGCAATTACTCCTTTATCAACAATTTCGTTGGATCTGGTTTCGAGTATAAAGCGGGAAAGTGTAAGACGGTGCGCCAATGTCACAGTTTTTGGGTGTCATAAACGGAGCGCGCGAAGTTCTCTCTGCAACATGTCAACAGTGCAACCGCCGCGCCAAACACTCAACACACACACGCGCGCGAGGGGACTGGGAAGCCGTTGTTTTTGTTGCCGGATCACTGCCTCCAAATCCGACCGTGACATTTCCTCGTTTCACCACTAACACTATTTCCCGATTCTCAGAAAACTATCCTGGAGGGTGTTCACAGGCACTTCAGAAAGGGTAGCTCAGTGGCATCTCCCCGATTAGATCGAAAACTCAGTTGTAGCTCGTCATACGGAAATATCCTTGAGCAATCACACCTATCCTTCTTTAAACTCGGATATCAGTTTGTTAGCAGTCTCCTCCAAGTTTGAGAGAGGGACATTCTAAGGACAGATTATGTAAGGAGGGGTTGCGACTTGAGAGAGAGAGAGAGAGAGAGAGAAAGAGAGAAGATGTTGGTCAGTGTTTTACTGTTGTATATTTATGATTTTTTTTCCCTTGACCAGAAACAATTAATTTGCTGTTTTGCACTTTGAAAATTAACAGACATGTGCCCTAAATTAGCGTCATCGCAATGTGTGATTCATTTAGGAAATTAGTCTATCGCTGGGACTGGTAGCGTATTTAGGTGCCGGCAGGCACCTCCGACCCGATCGGACGAGGGGAAGATTGCCTTTTGCAAACATAATAGTACAGAGTGAAAGAGTATATACCGTTTAATTTTTTGGGCACATGTCTGTTTTGATATATTGGGTAATTCGATTCAAAGGTCTTGAATTTCGGGGAAAACTGATTTACATAAATTATACACCCTGTACAATAACATACACAACACACACACACACACACACACACACACACACACACACGTACTCTTTATAACACTTAAATACACACTTTACAGAGGAGAAAAAACAGTCCAAAATGGCATGATACCAGATCCGGCCTCACAAGTAGGAGATTTATTAACCCACCCCTCCTTAAAATAATACCACTGGAAGATTTCTCCCTGTTACTGATTCTTCAATACAAGGGCCACAGATTTCAGTTTCCAGTGGTCCGGTGAGCCATTACAGGGCATTGAAATGGCAGTAACTTGTTTCTCCCGCTCCGAACTGTAATAGAGGGGGATATCGACCATACCGGACTGTTTTCTCGCGTCACCAGCCGCAACCTGGGGAAGTTAAATTCATTAGAGAAGGGTACATGAGTTAAAATCCAGTCTCTTGTTGTCGAGTACTCGACACTTTATTTCTCGGGGGTTGTATTTATTAAAATCCCCTAGCTGGGATGTCTCCGGGAGACATCCCCTAGTCCCTGGGAGATATCCCGGAGGTGCAAGGGAGGCCGTTAGATAATGTTTTACAGTACTCACCCATGCAATGGTACAGTTGGATATTGGTGAGCACGATGGTGAGTCTCTCTGACATTCCACCAAACTATTTCCATCGTACAGTGCTCCTTCTATCATCAGTCCCTCTGTAAATGTGTGGGAGTGAGTTACACAATTCTTTAGCTAAAGGATTGAAGAAACCCTTGTAGCGAAGGGGCAGGTTGAACGCTACAAACTGTGTTTTTAAGCTGGCGTCTTAGTATGCCAAACAAAACAACAAGTTCTTAACTGTCAGGCCAATGCTCTGACCACAGTTCTCGCGAGAATGGGTCAGGCCAATGCTCTGACAGGTTCTTATTTCTTAACGTCTTATCTCACTCTCTCTTCATTACATACCTATCATCACAGGGCAGACGGCCTTCTTAATTGTGCTCCCTCCCCACTGAGACATGAACACCAGATTATTAATAGGCTGACCGAGTCTCCGAGCACTCTCCTGTCTCAGGGCATTGAGGAATACCCCCGGATTCATCAGATCTGATAGGTCCACGGGCGAGGAGAGAAGAGTGCCGGAGTTACATTTCTCAACCCATCCACCCAATGCCATGGTTTTAGAAACCAGGGATCGTAGCCAGTCGATTGGGGCCTCAGGTCCTTCCCATTTCTTCACCCAAGCAGAGGGAACCTGGAGATGAGGGGTGTTAGAAGGGTGCCTTTGTTTTGGTGATGTGCAGCTGCAGTGGAGGCTGTCTGGCGAGTGGCGGCACCGACCCGATATGATGAGCGCACTGAGGATCAAAACGGGTTCTGCATCTGGCGCTGCCCAGAAAGTCCTGCACAAATCTCTAACTCGGTAACAAACCTCGTGTCGAAGAAGAGCAGTAGCATTATCTCTGATATCACTTCCAAGTAGGAGACTTCCCCTGAGAACCTTACTAATTTTACTAAGGTCACCGTGAACCTTCTGGAGTAGTACAATAGCAGCCTTCCTCTCCAGCAGTAGGAATGTTAGTAATGGTGGGTCATTTTCCTTGGGAGCGGATATCTGATGGGAGGAAGATTTGTAAGGGAGATGGAAGATTTTTAGAGTTAGGGAGATAGAAGATTTTTTGACCTTGGGGTAATAGGGGGACTTGAAGATTTGTTGAGTAAGGGAGATTGAAGATTTGAAAGGGAGGTGGATTGTGGAAGATTTGTTGAGTTACTGTAAGGGAGGTGGAAATGGTTTGTTACTGTAAGGGAGGTGGACAACTTTTACCTGCTCAACTGCCATCTTGACAATATCAGAACCCTGATTGAGTCGCTTCCAAAGTTGTAGGAAGGGGGTCAGCTCCTTGGTCCAGCGAGCCTTATCGAATGATGAATCCTCGACACTCGTCCTGCCCACTAGTACCAGCTGGGCAATTACCGCCTTAGCGACACTCCTCTGTTGGGACCTGTAATTGGGGGATAATTGGGGGATAATTGGGACCTGTATTTGGGGGATAGTTTTAGTGATTTGATACTATCAGTTGCCAATGTGCTTAATTTGAAAGAAATGAGAATCTAGGGTCAGCTGACAATGCTCTGACAACGGTTTGATGTTTCATCCATATATTCAAATTGAGATCTTGCCTCCAATCTTGTCCCCAATTGCCTGGCTAGACTGTGTTTCGGGCAGGAAAGGGAGGGTTAGAACATTTAACAAGTCCCTAATTATTATACCTGTCGATGTTAGAAGGAAGGCTGAATACAGAGGGTGAGTCGATATCGGGAAGAGCGGAGATGGCCTTAACAAAGTCTTTATGGTTGATGGATTGGGGGAGTTCCAGTACCCCAGCCAGCTTCCTCCTTCCTTTTCCTCCTAGTACCTCTCTGTAAAATGAGGTATTGTTAAATCTTCCAGTAACTGCTTTCTACATTAGTGACATAGACACCTGTTGATTACGAAATAACCCCTCCCTTGCCAGTGCGCGAGAGAGGTTATTTTGTAACCAAAGACTCCTGAGTACGATTTACGAAATGGCAATGGTACCAACTGTCAACATATCTATGATATCATCTGAACATTTGAACTGTAATAAATAGTTCCTAGAATTAAACCTCACCTATCAAAGTATTGCCGAAGGTAGGCTCTCAAGACTTCCAAATCATAGTTGTTATCTATCCTTCCACCGAAAACAGCGTTCTCGAACAATCCGTGAATGAAGTCCCATTGAATACTGCCTGTACCAGTACACAACCGATCAATGATATCAGCTCCAGATCTGAAGACAGATGTGTCACGTGATGAATGCCCTTATATGGTATCTGTGATGTATGCCCAAATATGGTATCTGATGAATGCCCAAATATGGTATCTATGATGTATATTGTATGCCTAAATATATGGTATTTGATGAATGCCCTAATATGGTATGTGCTCCTCTCTCTCCTATACCTGAGATCAGCTTGAGAGAACTCATAAAACTTGGTCCACCCTTGTGGAATATAATTCCTCCTCTCCTGGACAATTGCATGGAACCATGCCAACGTGAAAAGTGCCTGGGCCCGGGTTGGATTGTGTCCTCTTTCAATGAACTCTGGACTCCATGCTTCGTAGGTTCGGTACAAGTTCTTCTTGATACCAGGCGGGGACTCGTAGGTTACCTAGAAAGGAAGGAGGGTGTGAGCAATCATTACATGTGATCCGTAATAGGATGAGCAATCATTATATTCTTGAATTTTAGTACTGCTAAATCGCTGTTTTTCATTAGTTAAAATCATTACATATTCTGAAAGTTATTGTTGGAAAAAAACAGCTGTAAATGGTAATTAATCAATTAAAAGTAGCTAAAGTCGGATTTTTTGAAGTTGTCACCCCCCTTTTCGTGCGCGGAATGTTTTTGCGCGTCACATCACATGTTAACGTGTGGTGTGCGCAACAAAATTGATAAATTTCAAATGCGCGGTCATTTTGGGGTGACAACTTCAAAAAATCCGACTTTACTCTAAGATTTAAAATTATCTACCTTTAAAGAGCTTTCCAATAGGACAAGAGGGAACTTGACATGAGGCTCAGCGGTCAGCCATAACCGGAAGTTCTTGTGTGGTTTCAATGTGTTCACTTCCTTCTCCAGCACAGGTACCCAAGCAATAACAAGATGAAGATTCTTTAGACACAACCATGATCCCTTACCAGCGCATTCCTTTAATTGTTGTAGAGCGTACTCAGACTGCCCCTGACCCATTGCAACTTGAACGTAGTTAGTTGCCCCGACAACTTCACTAGCCAGCTCCTGCAACTCCTGACTGACATCAGACCCAGGGGAGATGAGCACGAGGATTGGTTCCTCCGCTTTGGTGTGGTCCTCATAGAGTCGTTTTAGGTTGACTGATGGAGGGGATAACTCCCTGACTCCTAGTGCTCGTTGGGCGAATAGTTGGAGGGCCGATAAGAGTCGATCAGGTCGGAGGGCCTGAATAGTGATAACAGATTGGAAGGGTGTTAACTGACTGGCCACACTCCTTGGTAACTCCCTCTCACACTCCTTAGCGCCTGTAAAGTTGGCCCAGAGACCCTCATCTTGTAGATTCAGATCTCTGTACAAGGCAGGTATACGCTGATTCCTAGTAGAGCAACACCACCGACTAAATCAGGTGAGATCCACTTGGGGTATTTCTCCAACAACGCCTGCTGTGATTCCTGTCTCCTTAACATGGCATCAGTGACAATTTGCCCAGAAAACAGGTCGAATTCCTTCTCCCCAAACATCTCAGGGTGCATACCATGTACAAGGTGTACAGCAAACATGAGGCGATCTGCCTTGAAGAGGGACCGACACACAGACTCGTATAGCAGGACCTTTAGGGTTGATACCAGGTAGTCGATCCTATCCGATCCAGAGCCAGTTTTGCTCTTTAGCGCCTGTTTAAACACGTCCAAAAAGGAGTTGAGACTAAACCGGTACATGCAGTTAACCGCACAAAGGGATTTGGTGATAAAGTACAGGGTGGCTCCGATTTCAGCTAGTTTTAGGTAGATATTCCGTTCCCCGTCCAGGGAGGACTGGAGTTGTTGGGATTCTGCCAAGGCATCCTTGATGATGACACTGTTCTTTTTGGTCTGGTTGAGGCTCTCTATCAGCGCCTTGTTCTCCAGAATACTTCCCTGGGATAAAGAGGGGGTTAGCGGCTTTCATGGGGTTATTGAGGGGGAGGGGATCTAGTGGGGTTAGTGGCATGGGGGGGGGGTCTAGTCTGGTTGAGGCTCTCTATCAGTGCCTTGTTCTCCAGAATACTTCCCTGTCGGAGAGGAGTGGGTTAGTGACATTATACTTGGGATGGAGTCATTGAGGGAGAGGAGTGGGTTATTGGCATTATACTGGTATGGGGACGGGGTTATTGAGGGAGAGGAGTGGGTTATTGGCATTATACTGGGATGGGGTTATTGAGGGGGAGAGCAGTGGGTTAGTGGAGAGGAGTGGGTTAGTGGAGAGGAGTGTGTTAGTGGAGAGGAGTGGGTTAGTGGCATGGGGCCATGGGGGTTATTGAGTGGGGAGGAGTCTAGTGGGGTTATTGGTAGTGCTAATGGGACGGCTTTTAGGAAATATTGGTGGGATAGCTGGGGGTATTCAGATCTATATCGAGATGGAGAAAGAGAAACCATCCAATGAAATGGAATGAAGGATATATTCGGCTCCGAATGTATAGCGTCAACGAGGGAACACAAAACATAGAAACAGGACTATGAGAAAGAGAGAGATAGAGAGGTAAAGTGAGACGTTCTGCCCAAGATGAATTGGTGGCAAAAACTGGTCAACAAATCACATGAGACAACGGCACAACAATGAAGTTTTACAGAGACGGGGGATATATCCTGTGCTGTTTTATTCTATTTTTGAAGATATATCTAAACTGAGATATTATTAACAACACTTGTTGAGCAACAACACCGATTTTGTCAAAGCTGGCTGCTGGGACTTGTCGCCCAGGAATATAGCTTCAATCCGTTTGCCTGGCTAGACTGTGTTTCGGGCGCCCCGCCCCCGAATCACAAATGTAAAGGGAGGGTTAGAACATAGCTTCAATCCGTTACCTGAGCGTTAGCCAGTTCTCTCAGCAACGACTCCTCTAGTCTGTTTAGCTCTAGTTTTTGACTCTCTTCCTTGGCTAGCAGCTCACTCTTTCTCTCCTCCAGCTGTGGTTTTTCGTGCTGGATGGTCACCGCCAATAGCTGGCCAGTTAGACCTGGGGGAGCGGGGTGTGACATTGACACCTGTGTGTGAGCTCAATCTTGGTCACGCACGGTGTCTATGTCACCAAGTGGAGCGGAGTGTGACATTTCTTGGAAATTTTTCGATAACATAATAATATAGATTGGATTAATATTAAATTGGATTACTATTAAATTGGACTAATATTAAAAAGATATTGGATTAATCTAGAAAGTAAAGTTGTTACCCTTGTTTTTTGATTTTTCTTTTTCTGGGGGAGTTGTCTTACCTGCCCGGGTAGTTGAGAAGTTGGCGACACCTAACAATGCCAGTGTGCTGGGAGGTAGGTCAGGCTTGGGGTTTCGGGTGGCCAAGTAAAGTTTGAAATCCTCATTATAATCCATCAACTTCTCACCAATCTGTACCACTGACCTAGTGGGGGAGGGAGGAGTGGGGGAGGGAGGAGTTAGTGTCATGTAGTGGGGAGGGGGGTAGTGGAATGGGCCGGGAGGGGGGATAGTGGAATGGATTGGCAGGGATAGGAGGGAGGGAGGAATGGAGTAGATATGTGTAGTACTGAAAAAAGTTCACAGATTTAGACATAACAGGTGGTATTATTCCAGCTTGACTAATTTCGCAAGTCCTCCATTGACTATTAGTTCTTTCTTCCTTACCTGGGACCGTGGGACATGAAGTCGCCCCGAAGAAGGGGAAACAGAGCGGGATCAATGACATCCATCTCTTGGATAATCAGTGTTTTACCAAACCTAACCGCCAGCTCAAGGGCTGTCATAAATCCACTATCATTGGAATTAATCACCTCCAATCTGGGGGATATTAGGGAAAATTATAGACGGATATATGTCAGTAAATCTGAAAAAATGTGTAGATTATATGTTTCCGCTTGAAATATTATCTGAATAGTCATGTGTACAGGGTGTCCCACTGTCTTTGCATCACCTGCGATTTTGGGTCATGACCGGGCTCCATTAAACTAACCAAAACTCATCGAAAAATTGGTCAAAATGGTTCTAATAAAAACCAGTGTTCTAGAGAATTGTCTGGCGAACATTTTGGTTGCAAGATTGACTTTCCAAGTCTTACCAATCGTCAGATACATCGTCGTAAAGTCAAAATTACGTGTTCATGAAATCCGACCGGGGTTCACGTTTTGAAAAATTCACAAATGCAAAGTTGCTCGGATCACATTGCATCCCTCATAAGAGTTGTGGGAAATTGTCTGGCGGTCATTTTGGTACCCGTGTTTTTGTCCTAGCTCAATGTTTAGAGTGTCTTATGACTGTCTAAAGACGAAATTCAACCAGCATTTTTGAGGGGATCACGTGTCATCAACAAATGGGTAAAATGATTTGAAATTTACAAGAGCTTCATTGGAATCTTCTAAGGTTCATTTTGATACCATGGTTTTTTCCATAGCTCTACGTCTAAGTTGCGTTATGACTGTAGGAACATGAAGATTTTTCTATGCTGAGTCTTAGTTGGTATCGGCTCACAACCCCTAATTAGGTGGCTCGGTGTCGTGTGTAATCCCATGATAATCAGCACATATCGTCTCAATTTCATCTAGACACTTGACAGGGTTGTTATGACGATTTGGCAAGGCCCCTCTTAATGTGTAGGATACGCAAGTGGTCTATCTCAACCCTATCATGCACTAAGATGTTATTCAAGCAGCTATGAGCTTCATAACAGGGCAAAATGCAATGTGATACCTGAGACCACTTTTGGGAAAATTCCAGTTCTGACAGTCATAAGACACTCTAAACATTGAGCTAGGATAAAAACCAGGATACCAAAATGACCGCCAGACAATTTCCTACAACTCTTATGAGGGATGCAATGTGATCCGAGCAACTTTGCATTTGTGAATTTTTCAAAACGTGAACCCCGGTCGGATTTCATGAACACGTAATTTTGACTTTACGACGATATATCTGACGATTGATAAGACTTGGAAAGTCAATCTTGCAACCAAAATATTTGCCAGACAATTCTCTAGAACACTGGTTTTTGTTAGAACCATTTTGACCAATTTTTCGATGAGTTTTGGTTAGTTTAATGGAGCCCGGTCATGACCCAAAATCGCAGGTGATGCAAAGACAGTGGGACACCCTGTACATGTGTATGGTGTAGATTATCACATGTGTAAACAAAACATCCCATATCATATACCACTGCTTTGGTAACGAAATAACCCCTCCCTTGCCAGCGCGCGAGGCGATCTCTTTAGAGGGGTTATTTCGTAACACATGTACCTTTGATCCTTAAGGTGTTCCTTTAGCCAGGCAGTAGCCCGAGAGGAGGGGTCAATAAGGTAGGGGACCCTAGTGCCATGTAGAATTATCAGAGCATTCTCTACTGATAGATCATCCGATGGTAGACCCTCAGCTTTCCATTCCAATTGTTCACTTTCAGTGGAGAGGAACTTGGCCAGGCTAAACTTGTTGACACCAATCTGAAACATTTTATAATCATCAGTTGTTGTAATTGATCTTATTTATTAAGCTTATACAATGGTTTTCATTACAAATTTAATTATTTAATTAGTCATACAAATCATTCGTGCCTGCTTCCCCCTTCCCTTTGTTTTGTTCAAACCTTTCCTGGAAAACTCTTTCCTTTTTTAACTCACACTCTCCATATATAAAGATCGATAATTGTCTCATTATCTAATTATCTCCCCGTGTGTCACACGCCCATCTATACTATCATGGGGTGGCCTCGAGTAATAGAGGCAGCAGCAAAAGAGCATACACATTTGATATATATATATATGCTCTTTGATATAAAACTGACATTGTACTGACTCAGTACTGTCTCCTCTGTTTGTACATACTTTCATATGTTTGTTTATGAGGGCTGGCAGTACCAGGGAGAAATGTTAGGCAATCAGATGAGGATTATTGTCCAAACAATGAAAAACCACATGTCACTAGCTTAGTAATGAGTGATTACCACAGTGAGATCTGGCAATTACTGTCAGAGCATGTGGTGAATTTCTCCTGTCTGCTCTACTTGTTAGGGAAGAGTATACTTGTATTGTTCATACTATTAAGTATTATTACTGGGGGAGGTGCAACAGCACAAGAGTATACATGAGAGCCGCTTGACACCCCCCCCCCTCATGTGGGTCTCTCACTCCCTGCTCTACTGCCTTTTCTACCTTTTCTACCTCGAGATGCCCTCTACTACACAGAGGGCATCTGTCTGTATCAATAATGTGGTATGTATATCCAGGTGGGGGCTGACGTGTCTTCTGTCATTATGTGATTATCCTGCCCCATCTTAATCTCCATTCATCATTGGGGAGAGAGAGAGGGAGAGAGAGAGAGAGAGAGAGAGAGAGGGAGAGAGAGAGAGAGAGAGACAGAGAGAGAGAGAGAGAGAGAGAGAGAGAGAGAGAGAGAGAGAGAGAGAGAGAGAGAGAGAGAGAGAGAGAGAGAGAGAGAGAGAGAGAGAGAGAGAGAGAGAGAGAGAGAGAGAGAGAGAGAGAGAGAGAGAGAGAGAGAGAGAGAGAAAGAAAGAAAGAAAGAGGCCAAGGTTTGCTCTTGCCCAATGCCCTTTAGCACAGGATGAGAGCACACTATTTAGGGAATCAGGCAATGGGATTGTATGACCGTTATAAAATGCTATACAAAATACATACATATAATATAACAACTTTTGAACATTGGCGTTTCCTTGACCAATGTTTCATGGAATGATTATAATGCGGGGGGGGGGGGGGGGATTCAACCTTAAAAATTCGATTTTGATTTGCCGAAATCGAAAGATTTCGAAAACAAAATTTGGATTTACCAAAAAACTGGGTGTCAATTAAAATTTTTAGGGTTGAACCCCCGACCCCCCATAATTAATTAGCAGCCGCTTGCATCGCTTCTCTTTCGCCTTGTGTTAGCTAATCAAGAAACACTCTTGTTTGTACCCGCCTGTATATCTCTATCTCTCTATCTCTCTGTCTTTCTATCTCTCTCGCTATCTCTCTCTATCTCTCTATTCATCTATACCCCATACCCTCTCTCCATGCCCTATTAATGGACCGATCCTTGTGTTTTTCCAGCTCTCTATTCATTGCATCCTTTTTAGCTGTGCCTTATACTGTATGTTTCCAATCGGTGAATCTTTGTACAATCTGCTACTATAATTTAACCGCACGAAAACAAATTAGTTTGCAAAATGACATCAGTGCGGCTTTTTTAACTTGTTCTGCCATGTTTCATGTGGTGTTCTTTCGAATTGTACCGGACACAGTGTCAGGCGACTCAAAAGTTCTTTTATTTCTAGTTCAGTGAGGTTTTAATGATTGCACCTTAGTAGAACACGCCATGTCTAGAACGGGAACATAACTACTGACACCTGACACCTGACACCTACCATCTGTCACCTGTCACTATGGCAACGGAAGCAGCAGCAGCCCTACTGGTAACCGCCGAGCCACCCGTCACCGTGGTCCAACTATACACAGAACTGACACCCACCTTCAACACCACAGATAACACCGCTCACATGGTGTTTGGGAGTATCACCATGATTGTTTCCATAGCAACGCTCCTTGGTGACACCTTCCTTCTTTTCTACTTCTACACACAGAAGAACAAGATAAGTAGCCAGATATACCTGTACCTCTTGGTGTGTGACATGGTGCTGAGTCTTAACGGGGTCTACATTGCATTTGAGATGTTGCTATATAGCACGGAAGAGGTGCACGATGCGTCATAAGGAGAGTCAGAGGGAAGTGATTAATATCCATGATACCTTCAGTATCCAGAGTCACTCCTCAATTCGGTATATCAATAGTTACATCTACGCGGTTGTCAGCAGGATGAGTTGTATGATAAACTGTTATCTGAGCGTGGTCCGGGCTATTGTTATCATGTTACCCTTCACTACCATAAAAGGAGTTGTTGTCATGGTGATGTTGGGGGTGTATAACGTTGTCCTGGCAACAGTGGTACTAGTGTGTTTCATAATGGAGGCACCGGAATGTTCCCATCAGGTGGATGTTGTGTGAACCATCCCTTCCAACCAATAACTCTCTAGTAGATGTGGTGGTTCTGACGGGTATACCCTATGTGATGCCATGCCTTCCTGTTATTATATCATGTGCCCTCATCATCTACAAGCAGATAACAATGCCAGAATTCGGAGAGAAGATGAAGTCTGGGACTGTCACCATAGTGTATGTGAGTATCTTGTTCGTGGTGTGTAACTCCGTCTTCTTTATTACAGCATTCAGCCAGTATAGCCTTTTCTTTGGCAAAGGTGACCCTATGACGGATCCTAATGCTGATTTTACAAACTTGGCAGATATTGGTTTGTCATTTGGGGTCCGAACCTTTTCCACCATTTTCAACGCTTTCGGGAACGTTGGAATTCTGCTTGTGGCGGAGCAGTGGAGTAATAGCATTCACGAAAGCAGTTCCTGAGGAGAGAGATAACCCTGGCGGGCATCCTACGACCCCAGAAAACAAACCCACCAGCAATATTCTCCGTCTCGGTTGGAGCCATGCGGGGTAACGCCTCCCCCGAAACTGATGCCACCTCACCAAGACGGGGCAGCTCTGGTCGGGTGTCAGTTCTCACATCACCAGTGTCTCCGATAGTTGTGCAAGCGGCGATCAGATGGCAGGCTAATGCGGCGAGTACCCGGGAGTTGGGGAGAGTGAGGGAGGAAAGTAGCCGAGAGAGAGAGAACTGTAGTATGAAGAAGAGTAGTGAGACTACTAATAGAGATCAGGACACTAGAGACGACTGAGAAGGAGGAAGATGATGATTTATGGGGGTACAACCTCTCGTCCGATGAATCTGTTTCCGATTAGATATTTGTAGCTTTCTTTTATTACATTTTCGCTGTTTTCAATATTTTGTGGTCATTAATTAAAGATCTTGTTCAAAGGAAAACATGGATGCGGGTTACGGGTAAACGTGGAGATTTATACAGTTCAGGTGGTAAGATCGTTACTTTAACTAGGAGAGAGAATAAAGTAAGATCGTTACTTTAACTAGGAGAGAGAACAAAGTAAGATCGTTACTTTAACTAGGAGAGAGAACACACGTACCTGGGAGGACCAAGATTTCACGTGTTCTGCTCTGATGTCCTCGGGACTACCACCCAGGTAGGTCAGGAAGGAGGCAGCTAACTGAGAAAACAGGGGCAACTGTTCCAGTTCGGTTTGTAACTCGGAAACCTGGGCAGAGAGGGAAGGGGGAGTGATTACGGGGCCTCAATTACGGTCAGACCCCGATTTACCGGGATGTTCGGGGAAAGGGTTTGGCCGGTAAATCGGGGTGCCAGGTATATCGGGGCCCCGGTGAATTGATAATGAAATCGCCAAGGATTAATTGTCTAATGTATCTTCTCTCTACCAGTACTCTGGTTGGTTGGTTGGTAAGAGCGGCTGGTCTTTTGGAGCCTTTGGTATGGGCTCACGGTTGACCATGAGAGGCTTCCCAGATAAGGGATTTGCCACCGCTGGGGGGGGGGGGGTAGTTTGGCGCACGTGAGTGACTGGGGCTGAAGAACTTGATTACCAGCGGGATTTCGAGTTGCCGTGAGGCGTCCCGATGGGTTTGAAGTGAATTTGGTGAGGACCGGGGCTACCCCGTGAAACGTGAGGGAGGGGGTGGCCCCGGTTTGATTATGGTCAGCAGTGTACCGCTGTAATGTGATCCTCGTGACATTTACGTGCCTTTCCATACACGGTGTCCTGGAAGGAGGTTTTACCTCGCCTAGAGTGACCCGAGAAGTTACGGACCCTACCCCACGTATTTTTTGACGTAGAATCCGAAAAACATAAAATTAAAATCGGGTCATGTGCCGTTTTTGCGTAAAACGGCAAAAACTGTCATTTTTCAGCGATTTTCGACTTTTTACGCTTTCTAGAGATTTTAAAAATATTTCCTTACAAGATATGATCTTGTGCTTCTAGACTAATAAAATACAATCAATTTGCTACAAATTGGTCCCGGGTTTGTGTGATTTGGTCAAAAGCTCTCTTTACTGTGGCCCATCAAAGATGGTCACTCTGCAAATACGTTTTTGGCTCCTGTGGCCGCAGATGTAAACCAAAAGAAGATTTATTATACACCAAAATTTGCGTCTTCTCAAGGCAAACAACCTGGTTTTTACGAAATTTGATTTCATGCAGGCGTTCAAAAATTACAGCCGAAAAACTGGTACAGTGGATTTCGGAAATACCCCTACTTCAACAAACCCTAATCCAGATAAGATTTCGAAAAATATACATATTCATACATGAAAATGAAGCTCAGACAAATGCCAACGTGATGCAAAAAACGGGAAGTATGTAACTTATTTCGTTTAGAAGCTATAGCCAAAATAAAAGTGCTTATATTTGCCTTGAAAACACCCTCTAAAAACCCTGAAAAATAGCAAATCTGTCTAAAAATGCAATACGAATAAAATGTCACCTCCATTGCACCAACTTAGCCCCCTGTGGACAGAATTTGTTTGAAATTGTCAGAAATTGTCTAAAAGTATGGTTTTTAGAGGGTGTTTTCAAGGCAAATATAAGCACTTTTATTTTGGCTATAGCTTCTAAACGAAATAAGTTACATACTTCCCGTTTTTTGCATCACGTTGGCATTTGTCTGAGCTTCATTTTCATGTATGAATATGTATATTTTTCGAAATCTTATCTGGATTAGGGTTTGTTGAAGTAGGGGTATTTCCGAAACCCACTGTACCAGTTTTTCGGCTGTAATTTTTGAACGCCTGCATGAAATCAAATTTCGTAAAAACCAGGTTGTTTGCCTTGAGAAGACGCAAATTTTGGTGTATAATAAATCTTCTTTTGGTTTACATCTGCGGCCACAGGAGCCAAAAACGTATTTGCAGAGTGACCATCTTTGATGGGCCACAGTAAAGAGAGCTTTTGACCAAATCACACAAACCCGGGACCAATTTGTAGAAAATCGATTGTATTTTATTAGTCTAGAAGCACAATATCATATCTTGTAAGGAAATATTTTTAAAATCTCTAGAAAGCGTAAAAAGTCGAAAATCGCTGAAAAATGACAGTTTTTGCCGTTTTACGCAAAAACGGCACATGACCCGATTTTAATTTTATGTTTTTCGGATTCTACGTCAAAAAATACGTGGGGTAGGGTCCGTAACTTCTCGGGTCACTCTAGGCGAGGTAAAACCTCCTTCCAGGACACCGTGCATAGGAATTGAAAGATTTAATGATGTAATTGGACAGTAGTTGACATGTGACCTGATGGACTAATTGGTTCACTATTGAACTACCAGTACTCTACCAGTACTCTACCAGTTCTCTTTTGAGTACAATATTATAAAAGTACCTGTTCACTCCATCGACTATGTTCTCCAACCAGTTTTCCGACCAAGTTCTCAGCGGCATTGATGGTCTCTGTAGCCTGGTCTAGCTCGATACCAAGCCTACTAGCTTCCGTAGTCCTCTTGTCAAACCTGTAATGTGTGTGAATGGGACATTATTCATGCAGAGAATGGCTAAGTGATTATAGGAATCATAGAGCTGAATTGAGGAATGAGTTTGAACTTCAACCCCATCCGAAATAACCCTTCAGATCGCTTGGCGTGACGGGAAGGGAGGGATAATTTCGTTACCGAACCCCGGGTACCTACCGTTTTCTCATCTCAGCTACTTCCTGCTCCACAACACCCAGGGCCTTCTCAAGACTCTCTACCCTGGCCTGGGATTTCTGGACCTTCTTCATCAGTCCCTTTTGTTCTGTCTCTAGGGGGCCTGGAGAAAGATGTATATCGTTACTATGGCAACACACATTTGGGATTTTAAAACACTGGTTACGGATCTACTAGAACTCATCTAGAACCGTTCTAGATGAATATGAGTTATGGAAAGAAGCTAAATCGTCACACTCTTACCGATTTTCTCCAAGACGATACTGAACTGAACGTTAGCTTTGACCCAACTGGCCAGCGGTGCTGAAGCCTTGCTGGCCCGTTTAGCTATCTTGGGGTCAAAGGATTTGGAGTTCTTGGTCAGTAGCTTCTCAACAGCATTCCTGATGTCGGGCTGGATTTTCCTGGAGGGAGTCAATCATGTGATTGGAGCTTCGTTACAATCATCAAACCCTCAGCCGAACCTCGAATTAGGTTCTCTGGTTCTGGTAAATCAATGTTCACTAAATTTATCTGTACTTTCGCTAATTGTACAATTCCTGTCTACCTGTCTACTAATTTAATGTAACTAATGAAATCAAGCTGTACTTTTCTCTCGCTAATTATACAATTCATGTCTATTGCACTAACTAATTAACCAATTAACTAACCTAGCATCGAACGAGATGATCTCCTCCTTGACACCCCTCTTCGCCAGGAAACTTCTCATGCTGACCCAGGAGGTATCGAAAATACCCATCAACTGTAGGACCCCCTCCAGAATGTCTCTAATAACATCGGGAGGAGCTCGGAGAGATCTTATCTCCGATAGATCTTCAGATTTGATGTTCCCTACCGCAGCCTTAGCTTCGTCAACTAGTGGTTGAATGTCCTGGAGTTCAATATCAATGGCTTTCTTTCTCTGTTCTAGTTTTACCGTTTCTTCCGCTAGCTTTCCTTTTAGAACTTCCATTTCCTGGGAGAATGGTTTATTGATTTAGAACCACTATAATAATATCGTTTTTTGTTTATCTAGAAAAAATGGTTAGTCACATAGAAATACCAATTTGCTCTCATTAGAAATGAATTGGATCCCGCCTGGGTGCTCTAAACCAGATCAAACACATTTTATCGGAGCTCGTGAAAAGGGGGTCAAGCTAGGTAACTACAGGGTGTCCCACATATTCTGTGGGTCGGTTGGCGAGCTGTCACGAATATATGGGACACCCTGTATAAACCTGTACCAGATCAAACCTACCTGTTTGTTCTCGGACGCCTGTTGGATCCTCGTTGTAATCTCATTGAGAGCCTCGTCAGCTTCCAACTGTTTCTCCGCGAGCACTTTACTCTTTACAGCCGCTTTGGCTTTGAGATCATCAACCAGCGCTTTCGCTTCATCCAGCTTAGTCACACCCGCCGTCAAGTGATCCTGTTTACCCTTGATACCTGTGTAATTGGAGGTGTAGATGACGTGTTTTATAAAGGAGTATTAACTGGTTTTATAAAGGAGTAATTGTATTTATGAAGGAGTATTATCTGGTTTTATAAAGGAGTTATTGTACATGTATGTATTTATGAAGGAGTATTATCTGGTTTTATGAAGGAGCACCTACCCTTCTTCTTGTTATCCAAAACACTATTATACACCTCCAAGGTGTTGAGATACTCCCGGGGTGTAGCAGAGGGCTGCATACCAGAGTGGATAACATGGAATTTACTCTTCTCTTTATCAAGCTGAAAAAAGGAAAGTCAGTCGTCCAATGTCCAGTTAATTATTAATTAAGTCGGCAGTAATTAAGTTAATTATTAATTAAGTTAATCATCAACTTTATAACAACATACCTCAGGGATTACCATACGGGGTAGCCGTGACATGGTGCCTGGAGCCCAGCTCTCTAGCCACACAAACTCACACTTGGTATACAGGGCAGGGTTAGCCTCACATTTGGTCCTGGATGGGAGAGGGATCACGGATTTACAGGACTCTTTCTCAATTTGATTTCTGACAATGGATTTGAGATGGCTCAACTCTCAATAAGGCATGAACCGACCGACACAAGTAAACAGCCAATCAGAACTCGTTATTTAGGTCACGTGACTGGTTATCAGCCAATCAGGGACCAGTATTTCCTAATTCGGTCGGTTCCTGCAATAAGGCTGTGTGCTTGCCCAGTTCTGTTTACCTAAAGTTAGGGTTAGCACTATCCAAGATGAACACAACATGTAGATTCTTCAGGACTTGTCGAGTGAAGAACTGGTTTACCGTCCCAGAGAAATCACCCTCCATCTTGTCTTTCAGGGGCTGGGGAAGAAATCATTTTGGGTGCGGGTAATAATTGTAATTGTTGCTCCTATAGCTATCTAATCACCCCTGGTTACTCCATCTGTTACCCCATCTGTTACCCCTGGTTACCCCTAGTTACCCCTACTGCTACTCACCCCAAGAAGCACATCAAGTTCCTCAGGTGCAAAGAGTCCCGGTATCTCCCCAGAGCAGAGGAGAGAGTTGATAGACTCCAGGAAGGCAGGATCAAGTAGCTGGTGGTCCTCTAACAGGAGTACAATCTGTTCCCCCTCTACCCCAGCCTGCTGAACTGCCCCCTTGAGATCTAGATAGAGTGAGGAGTTACTCAAGAGAATACAGTTATATTTGAGATTACCAACATCATTTTAGAATATGCCGATTCGTCGGGTAGCGCGCCAAAACGAAGCCCGTGCCACCGACGATTCGTCTAAATTTGCCATGTTTTCCTCCTTGTCACAGTGAACCGCACCTAATTTCAGCTGCTTCATACTGTAATTCCGGGACACTTTCGGGGTCACAACGGTCATCCTATGCATGTGGCTAATAACGGACACCGCAGTTCTCCTGCCCACCCCACTCCTTCCAGCAAGAAGGAGGGATCCCCCAGGGGCGGTCAGGACTCTCTCAACTAGTGCCATGTTGGACAAGACTTCGGGGAAGAAGTGGAGTCTCATCTCACGGACTTCTCGACCATAGACCTTGGCACCTGTTAATTGGATGTTTTAATTAGCGGCTGATATTACATGATAGGGGGCTGGTATTACATGATAGGACTGATAGTGATATCCAAGATGGGATAAGTTATATCAGTTAGCAACGGAAATTGAGCTGGGATTCTGGAAGAATAATTGGAATGGTAATTGAGCTGGATTTGTCTAATTGTACCTTTAGCAATTATCTCCTTGTAATCCTTGAAAGATATTGGACCCAGAGATTTGCCATGGGAGGAAGCCATGGCAACCCCACTCGTGTCTCCATGGGTCACAAACTGTTTCTGTGGAGAGATAGGTTAAGACCTGGTCTTTAGTGCCCCAAAAATAGAAAAAAAGAAAGGGAATGTTGTATATTGGAGTAAAAGCAGCACCAAACCATTTTGATGAGATAATAGTGAATTTTAGTGATGATGTTTCCATGACGACATACCTTATCCAGGGCTGTAATATCCACACCCCAATCGCTCCTCAACACAGTAGACAGAATCCCATCAAACTTGTCAACGTGTGCAGAGGCTGCTAACTTGTCCCTGAACAACCGTCTAGCCTCGTATGCCCAC
Organism: Hormiphora californensis; assembly: GCA_020137815.1. Taxonomy (NCBI): domain Eukaryota; kingdom Metazoa; phylum Ctenophora; class Tentaculata; order Cydippida; family Pleurobrachiidae; genus Hormiphora; species Hormiphora californensis. The sequence continues at coordinate 4,475,130 of CM035358.1, forward strand.
GCAAGGAGAAGGGCTGAGGAGGAGCCAACATCGGAACCACTCACCGCATCGTACCTAGGAATGTGTCACGTGATGCCCGTATATGGTGCGGGTTTTAAATCAATGTCCATATATGGTGCGGTGTTTGCTACTACTACCTTGTAAGATTGAGAGTCCATTGTGTGAGGTGCCGGGGGTTGAAGATGTAATGGGGGAAGAGGTCGGAGGTAAAACTTTCCCTGACCTGTTCGTATATACTCATCATACTGCTCGCCAGCGCCTGGTAGTAGAGGGAGAGATAGTTGTCAATTGCAGTAGAGAAAGGGAGAGAGAGAGAGAGAGAGAGAGAGATAGTTGTAAATTGCAGTAGAGAGAAAGGGAGAGATAGTTGTCAATTGTAGTAGAGAGAGAGGGAGAGATAGTTGTCAATTGCAGTAGAGAGAGGGAGAGATAATTGTCAGGCATTGCACTGGAACCCTTTTCGTCAATCATTTTAAGACGAAAGTCCCCAATACAAAGGACCGCCCTAAATTGTTCAGAACTACCTGCAATATCTCTTCAATCGTACCTGCACCTACCACCACATTACAGCTGCCACCAAGTTAATTAACCAATTAATTACCTGTACAAGTTAATTAACCAAGTTAATTACCTGTACAGATTTAGGTGAGCTCCAGACCGGATGACTTGGGACATGGACCTGTAGTAACGGGTACAGGTAGGCACTGTACACACTATGCAGGGCCTCCCTCCCACTATACGCCATGTAGGCCACGTGCATGATGGATGTTAACCGGGTGGAGAGATCGTATTTACCGAGGGTGTTACCGTTCGACATGGTGGCCACTACTTGGATGCCCTCAACTGTAACCCATTCTAGGGAGTCTTCATAGAAACCTGGAGGGGGGGTTAGTAATAGCACGATTTTTTAGTCGTAAATTAGAAACTAAGGAGCGATCCCGGAGCGATTTTTAATAATTTGAACAGCTTGAGAACAGAGCGATTCACGCAATATCTCGAGAATTATAATGACACGTTCAGCTTGGAATTCAAACCCATTTGAGCTATAATAAGGGACATGATATTTTCCAGGAACCGACCGAATCAGGAAATACTGATCCCTGATTGGCTGATAACCAGTCACGTGACCTAAATAACGAGTTCTGATTGGTTGTTTACTTGTTTCGGTCGGTTCCTGATATTTTCATACAACCCTAACCTTTGTAAGTGATGAGTTGCTGAAGGAAGGATGACAACATAGAGGTTCCCCAATTATCAGGTTTCACTAGGTTCACCCCCTTCAAGAACAAAACCAACCTTTCTGTGTCTTTAGGTCGCAGAACCTGGGGAATATTCAGTATTCACTGCCAACTAAAAGATAACTAAAACTTGATTTATCGTTTTCTTCATTCAAATCGGGACTCTATCTGGTCCCACCAGGATAGTGGATACCCACATACTCTCTGCTCTCAGTCTCAATAAATTGAGAATATATGGTTACCATGGTTACCATAGTTACCATAGTACAGGTTACCATGGTTACCAACACAGGTTACCATAGCAACATGCTTCCTTACCCTTCCAAGATTGGTACTCATACTGCGGCAATGGTGAAGTAACTTCTGAAGTAGCTGCCGAGGTGATGTCTGGGCACTGCAATGTACCACTGCAACACTTACACTGCTCAACTCTCTGGGGGGAGGAAGATGGTGCATTAGTAGAGTTTTAGGGGTGAGTAGAGTTTTAGGGGACGGATGTTTTGGGGTTAGTATACTTTTTGGGTTACGTATTTTTAAGGTTTGTAGAGTTTTAGCCTTTAGGGGAGGAAAATGGTGCTTTGCTAGTGATCAGTTTAAGTGACCGGATAGTATTAGGTCTTTATTTCTTGGTATTTCGTCAATTCTTGTTACCCGTGACACGAGCACAATCGTTGTTACTTGATATCCCAAACGGGCGTGTTCTCAAGTATTTACCTAGTTTCGGGAATCAAGTATCCCAAACACTCTGATTTGAGAATCAAATACTATTGGATAGGTACTCATTGCACACACACACCCCAATGAGTATTACATGATTGGGGGAGATCCGTGTTTACATGTGATACGAGTACACGGTTTGTTTTTAGTAAGGTATGACGTGCCTGAGATCGCCTTTCCCTTGTTATAATGAGTGATTAGAGTTTGTTTTCAGTTCGGTATGACGTTTCAAAGATCGCGTGTCTCGTTATTACCAGCCCGGCTCTAGATATGACACGTTAGAACCCAATCAACATTGAACACCCCAATCAACACTCCCACTACACTACAGGGTCTAGACACTCAATTAAACTTCAAACCCAGACAGTATAAAAGCCACCCCAGTCTTTAGTCTACTATCCAACACCCCCAACAGTCTACCATCACCAGTCTACAATTATCCAACATGGTCTACTTTCCATCCCCACTCTTCTGCTCATCTCCCGCTGCCATCTTTTGTCTGCCCGACCGAGAGGAGGATGCCTGCTGTACACCGATCAAGGCTCCTAGTCCAATCACCGCCCGACGACAACTCTTCCGCGAAGATGATGATGCTGATGTTCGAGATGAATCTGTTTTGGGAGTCCTTACCTTCATCCTGGATACCGAGGCGTGTTCTGATGATGATGATGATGATGATGATTCAGCTACTGAGAGCTACTGTCCTGACACCGCCAGCTACTACTCTGACAGCCTTCCCTCTCCTTCCTACGATTGTATCTACTCTGAGGACTTCCCTAAATCCTTCCAGAGCTCAGTTACAACCCAGCCTTGGTATCCCAACCTCTGCCACTCCCTCACCCACCACCGCAGCAGCCCTAAACCGCAGCAGCCCACCCTGAAACTTGCCAGGAGCTTGTTAGAGAGGTCCCTGAACGCTGTTACCCAACACATTGTCAGGATTCCGTTGGTACCACTGCAGAGGAGAAAGAGGAAGGGGATACTGAAGGGGATTATCCAGGCAATCCGAGGAAAACATCGCTGAACCCAACAATCCACCTAACTGAACCCAACACCAACAATCTACCCAGCTGTCTTCTGTACCAAACACCTCTCCAAGATCTCTTCTACCTAACTGAACAGGAGTGATTCTACCACCTGGCATCGTTCAACCAGAGGACAGTTGGAAGAGACTAACTTGAGAAGACGGACTCTGAATTTGTGTGATATTGTGTGCCATTTCTCTAACGTTTTATAAATTCAACAAAACATAACGAAACGAGTTTGATTTTTACAGATTTTACCTGGTTACTAGATGGTTAGTGGAGTGGTTACTAGGTGGTTACTAAGGTGGTTACTAGGGCAGTTACCTGAACATGGTTTCCAGAACGAGGCTCTTGCCACTACCCTCGGGTCCTACTAGGATAAAGGGCTCACTATTCTTAACCCAGGGAAGTAGGAGATCCCTGACTCTCTGGGTATCACAGGTACTAATCAGCGGGGGTTGGCTGATGAAATCCTTGTAGCTGCAATCAGGTACCTGGAGAGAGAGATAGTTGTAGTAGCTAAGGGGAGAGAGGGAGTAATAGTAACTGGAGAGAGATAGTTGTAGTAGCTAAGGGGAGAGAGGGAGAGAGGGAGAGAGATAATAACTGGAGAGAGAGATAGTAAATAGTTATAGTAACTAGTGGAAGAGAGAGGGAGAACTAGTTACGGTAACTAGTGGGAGGGAGATAGTTACGGTAACTAGTGGGAGAGAGATAGTTACGGGGTAACTAGTGGAAGGGAGAGAGGGAGAACTAGTTACGGTAACCAGCATAGATATATCCAGCCCTTCCATACGACTATTGTATACCTGAAGTTGGTAGGTCTCTAGACGGTTGGAGCGGTGGGAGAAGAACGTATCCAGAATGGCTGTAGAGTCAGGTACTGTCTCATTTCCCATTCGGAACACCTGAACACATTTTGTTACCAACTATAGATATAGGGGGTAAGAATAATCCTGGATAACCCGAATACTAGATAGTTTGGATAAAGGGTATTTTTAAGATAGCCACAATACCTCTTTAGCCAGGTTGCCCCTGATATCAAGGGGTAGGTTCCCACCGAATCCTCGAACCAGAGCGCACAGGAACTCTGGTTTGGTCTTCACCCCCACCAAGTGTGAGAGTCCCATTCTAACTGCAGCCACATTACTCCTCTTCACCAGGGCATTTCCCTTCTGCCTTTGGTACCTGGGGAGGGGGGGGGGGGGTCATTAGTCAGGTTATGGTGCTGGGTTTAATAGTCACTGCCATTACTAGCTTGGTTTGGGTTGGTTTGCTTATCTGGGACTGTTACCCAGTCAAGCACAGTGACTGGTCTTTATTAATCCCCAATAAGGGAAGAAGGGAGATGACCACCGTGGGGCCCCTAAACTTGTGCGGTTCACACCGCGCTCTGAGCGGGTTCGCAGTAGATCAACTCTAAACCTACCATTCCAAAGCATTATAAAAGTAGTCCTCGATCCATGTCTCAAGGTTTCCACTGTCCACATTGTTGGCCTGCAGCCAGGTTTTAACCAGCGCTGTAATGTCCATGTCTTCATCGTTCAGGAAGATCATACCTGCAGGAAGTGGGTTAGTGGTTGCTAGGGGTTACTAATGTTTTTGTTAGGACGGTTGCAAAGGTGGTTACTTTGTTACTAGGTGGTTACTATATGATTCAACCCATGCAACAGGGGTAGATTGTCAATTAGTATAATGGGATTTCAGGATGGTTTTGGATTTTTTGGCACTCCCCCCCCCCCCCATAATTGACGAACTGTGTAATTACCCATTCGACTGATAGTGGCAGGGGAGGCACAGCTCAGATCATGGCTCTCAAATAAGAAGTTAACATTTGGTCCAAACTGTATTCTCTCTCCACTGGGCATGGTCAGGAGCCGGTTATCATCCAGGACAGAGTTCAAGGATTCAATCCATTCTGGATCAATATCACCATCACAGACAATCCAACTTTGTACCGTTACTGGCTCTTTTACCACCTGAGTTGGAGTGAGAAATTGTGGAGTAGACAGTTGGATAATCAACTGGAACGAAAGTTATTAAACGGGAAATAATATCATCGATTTTACTAGGTGAAATTGAATAGATAACATCAGTTATCAATGCACCACACACACACCTGTCTTGCAGCATAAGTGAGAACCCCGTCACTCCACTCTCGGGTGTCAATATCAATTGAGCCCAGGAGTTTATGTCGAGGTAGCGCTTTAGGGTTCATTGTGTAGACCTGGGTGGGGGATGGTGTGTGATCAGTCACTTTTGTAGACCACTTATATCTGTCTGGTGGCGACAACCCGCGATTTGATCACACTGTCAATACGGGATCTGGCGGTGCCAGACAGATTCATATATTGGTATAATGTGGCAGCTCCACATATAATACCTTGACCTGAAAGTTGGGGAACAACAACATACCTTGACTTCCCTTCCAGTTTTTATCATGGCAGTCTGAAGCGTCCTCCACAGGACTGTCTTACCACACCCACTAGGCCCAATAACCACCACACCCATTCTCTGTGAGAGCTGCTCGTGTAACTCCAGAATCTTCTTTGTCTGTGTCTCCATCTGTACTAGACCTTGCTCCTGGCAGACCTCACGGATTGCAGCTATTAACTGCTCCTTTTCTACTCCCTGAAATTTGAATTTGAATATAATATGGGATTTTTTTGGTCGGTATTTAATATATAGCTCGCCCAAAATGATTGATGTATGCAGGAGAATTTCTGTATCTACTGAACCTGATAGTACTAACCAGGAACCGACCGAAACAAGAAAACAACCAATCAGAACTCGTTATTTAGGTCACGTGACTGGTTATCATCCAATAAGGGACCAGTATTTCTTGATTCGGTCGGTTCCTGGTACTAACCTTGTGTTCAACCCCGGGGAATACATCTCTAAGCAGGGCATCGAAATGTTTTGAGTCAGCGAAGGTGAGCTTTGAGAGGGTATTTAGTCGAAGAGACTGGACGACCACCTCTGACTCATTTGTTGGGGTTACTGGTCCTTGTTGCTTTCGAGCTTGTAGTAGATTACCTGGTAGGAAGAATGTATATGTTTTAATATTTGGGGCGCGGAGGGTGGAGGGTCAAGCAAGGCCAGAGGGGGGTCCGGGGGTATAAAAAGTCACTTTCGGTCTCTGGTCTCTGTTATCTGTCCCAAACTAGGTGAGCATCATTATCAGGTTGATGTGAAATAGGGTAGAGCAAGGCAAAACCTCTAACACTCACCTGCACTGCTGAGAACTGTTTTGATGGCTCTGAGGCCCCAATCGTAGTGTTGTTACCATGGTTACCATATAGAGTGGGTTACCATGGTTACCATATATGGAAGGATCGAGGGTAACTAACTCACCTGCACTGCTGAGAACTGTTTTGATGGCTCTGAGTCCCCAATCGTAGTGTTGCTGGGGTGACAGGAGCTGCTTGCTGAGCTGGAACACTGCCACCAACTTACAGCTCACCTCCTTGGAACTCTTGAAGCCAACACTGCACATTATTACCTGGGATGCAGTTACCATAGTTACCAAGTAGAGGGGGTTACCATGGTTACCATGTAAAGGGAAGGGGTTACCAAATCGAGATTTCACCATAATATGGAGGGCTAGGAAAGTGTTCAAATCAAAATGAGCAGTTGTGATTGTAGCTTTACCTCAGCGATCAGCTCGTTGTCAGGTTTTGTCATGGCAACCGGCCTAAACAGTTGTTTCAGATTGTCAGGGAGTTTCTGTCGTCCCCCGTATCCCTTTCCAGCGGGGTTCATCGTGACGAAGATACCCGTGTTGGGGTCCAGGTTTACCTACAAAGTTATTGTTTTGTTCAAACCCGAAGGGGATCGAGCTAGGTAACAAAGTGAGCGCGCGCGGTGTTAAGCTGAGGTCCAAATCATCCTAGATAGATACATAACAGTGGGACTGGAAGCAAAATCGATGTCTTTATTTGAAACAAGGGTAAGAATGTTTGGGGGTCCAAGAACCCAAAGTTATCCTAGATCTGTAGATAATATCTACTAGATATCTACTATTAGATATATGGTGGAAACTGGAAACACGAGGATATAATATTACGGTTTCGGATACTAAAGGCCCTTCCTGACCCAAAAGCTGACAAGACAAAAAGCTTGCGTGAGAGTGCCCCAATACAGACCACAAACAGCTAGAATATCAGAGAAATTTGTTTGATTGGAGTAAATTTGAGCGTGATATTTTAGCTATTATCTTTCATACAGACCACAGACTTTATGACAGGTTGCAACACCGTTCTGTCGTGCGGCAGAGTTTGGTACGCTATAACCTAGAGCCACACACACACACACACACTAAAGGCCCTTGCACGTACTGTTTTATCCATGAGGTTAAGATGTGGTGTTTTGTTCATGATGCCAGCCTGGATGACTTGGATCTGGGTACTGACTGCTGACAGTACTGCCTCTTCGAGCCGGTTGAACTCGTCAAAGCAGCCCCATGCCCCACATTTAACCAGACCTGAGAGATAGGGGGTAAACATGTGGGTAATAAACTAGAGAGTGGTGACATATATTGATTTGAGTCGCCTGAAACTGTGTTCGTGCTCCCGCAATTCAAATATTGATGATCGTGGTAGATCTGGGCCAAACATGGCAAACACGCCAGATAAGGTGGTGATCGTCGGTCGGGTGTTCACGTACCTATGAAGATTCGTCCCATGCTCTTTACATCAATACCCTCGTCACAATTAAAAACCAGGACCTGTCTGCCAAACTGGTTTCCAAGGGCTTTCACTGACTCCGTTTTACCTGTTCCAGCGGGCCCATATGGGTTACCTCCCATGCCGAGGTGCATACCTGGGATAGTTACCATGGTTACCAAGGAAAGGGAAGGGGTTACCATGGTTACCAAGGAAAGGGAGGGGTTACCATGGTTACCAAGTAGAGGGCTGAGAGAGTGGGTCACCACCCCATTAATTTGCTATCAACAAGTCCACCTACCCTGTGTAAGAGTCAAGTAACACTTGTCTGTGAGGGGTGTGTGCACCAGTTTAGGTGCCGTCCCCTGGTACTCGTAGGTGTAATTAAACTCCGTATCGCACATTCTCATCACCACTTTCTGGGAGGGGGGTATTTTAGGTTTTGATGGGTTGTGTAAGACAATTTGTTAGTTCCCATTCGTGATGTTATAATTGAAAAATACTAACATACAACAATCTCAAAACCAAGTATAGAGGCTCTCTTTAAAAGCTCCTTTACGGAAAGAGGGTCGAGCAAGGCAAAACAATACCTTGCTGCTCAAATAGAACCGGAGCTGTTTCTGCCAGAGCCAGTCCCCACTACTGGAGACATTGCTAGATACCAACATCTTTACAACATCAAGCATGTGCACCAGATCCAGAATTAGGGATCGTAGTTTTATCTGTAGCACTATCGCATCTCTGAGAGGAAGATGGGGTTAACATTATAGGGCTCTGGTTTGGTTTGACTGCTCCCCAATACGAGGCGCCCGGCTCAAGTGGTACTCTATTTTAGGGCTCTGTCATAGTTTCTCAGGGGTCTTGTGTTAGTGAGTTGAGATGTGGGTTAGTTACCAATTAGTTACCAATTAGTTACCAAGTTACAATGTTACTATCACAGCATGGGTCAAACACAACACTTTGTGGCAGTTTTAATGGCGCGCTACGCAACAATGGATGCGCACAACAACTGCTTTATTTTCAACTCAGACCGTTGACCCTCGCGCGCGTTCAACAAAACAGTGCAACAGGACAGAGTTTATGCAATGGTGAAAAAGTCAGATCCCGGACCCAAAATTCAACCTTTCTGGTCGGCCTGCGATATTAATTTTAGGGCGAGATAGGTCCTAAAACAGATTTTATCCTCAAAGATCTCTTACCTATCCTCAGGTCCAGTTGGAGTGATCTCTGTCGATGTATAGCTATCCAACTGTCCCTCAAGCTCAATGGCATACCCATTCAGGTCACCTCCCTTGAGAGCTTCCTCACACCGTTCAGTAAACAACACGTTTTCTGCCACACTGAGTACTTGGCAGGGATATTTAGCAGGGCTGGCGGCCCCTTTCCGGCTCTCGTTCACACATTTCACTACCAGGTCTTGGAGGGTCAGCTTCATCTGGTCGGTGAGGTCGGACAGCCACACTTCTACCTGATCATGGGGGAGAGGGGGGTAGGGTGGTTAGAGTGGTTAGGAGTAAAGGGGGCAATTAGTTGGTAAATTTATTGCCTATAGGATTGTAATGATTTAATAGCCATGTTTCTCATACCGGTATAAGACCTTGGTTACGAAATAACCCCTCAAAAGGAACTTCGCGGGCTGGCAAGGGAGGGGTAACTACAAGACCTACACTACTGATATAATACCTGAGGCTGAATCTTCACAGGAGTCAGTAAGTTCACTACCTCCCCATCCACCGATTGCATACTCATGATACAACTCTTATCCTCGCTAAACGCTACAGAGTAAATACCAGCAAATAACTTCTTTAGATGGCTCTGAATTACAACGGGATTTGTACTTTGACCCAGAATCTCCAACAGATCGTCATCACCAATAAAGTAGAATCGGGGGAAGGCACTCCTTTTCTCCTCCAGAAACTCGTTTAGAGACTTTTGACACCTAAAATGTATGATACAGATGGTAGAATAATTTATCTTATTCTCGATGATGAAGCCGCCTTACCACTGGTTAAAAACTACATAAGTCGGATCCCGATTTACCGGGATGTTCGAGGGAAATGTTTTGCTCGGTAAACCGGCGCCTGGTAAATCAGAATCCGAATGTACTACTCTCTTGTTTTCACTAGTGCTACTATCTCTCACCGTTGCAGTTGATCTAGAATGTTAGTGAGTTTGTCAGCTAGTGAGCTTTGGTTGCAGAGAGATACAAGGCGGTGATCGGCTGTTATACCACTCATAACCTTCCTGTATTCCCCATCTACCCTGTCAAACCGGGCCTGGGGGAGGGGGAGGATAGGTAAAAGGGAGCTTAGAACTAGGGCCCTGTGAAACCGGGCCTGGGGATGGGAGGGTGGGGTTGGAACCAGGAACCGACCGAATCAGGAAATACTGGTCCCTGATTGGCTGATAACCAGTCACGTGACCTAAATAACGAGTTCTGATTGGTTGTTTACTTGTTTCGGTCGGTTCCTGCCTGGAACTAAGGAAACCTTTAGTTTGGATCCTTAAATTATAGGGAAGGGGTGGTAACGACTAACGGGCCTGGTAGATGGCCAGATGGTGACTGATTTGATCCATTTGACAGTACCTGTTCCCTAGGAAGGGCACCCCGTCCAAAGATCGGTTCCAAGAAGACCCATTTGCGTTGAATCTGATTCAAGTCATGTAAATGGCTATCAAGTGATGCAAGCCTCGTCTCCCAGAGACCGGCCTTATCAGCAAAGCCTACAGATAAGAAAGGATGGTTATCATGTGCACGTATTGTTGATTTGTTTTCGGCACACCACAAATCCTTTGGAGTTTACCTTTAAAGTATGGGGAATCTTTGAGACTCTGCAGCAGAGACTGGTTATCTCCCACTTGAGTCAACATGTCCTTCCAATCCTTGATGATACTCAGTTCAACTCCGCTTGAGTCTTCATATTTGGAGAGGGAGAATACCGCACCAGCACCCCATACCTAGGTTAATCAATGTCAGCCAAATTCAAAACATAACAACAAAATGTAATGTTGAGTTCCATGGCTTTATAGTTACCATAGTTACCATGGTTACCATGGCGCCATGGTTACCATTGTTACCTCAAGTTCGGTTAGTGCATCCCGAATGGATACCTCTCCCTGTGCCCGGCTATTCAGCTCCTTCAACGCATCGACATTGGCGATAATCTGATCAGCTATACCCAAAAGGTCGGACACCTGGAAATGAGTGAGTTAAAGTGAGATTGTTACCGTTACAGGGAAATTTTTGGTGGAATCACTGGCAACCACTCGTGAAACACAGTATCATATCTCGCTCCGGGAACTTATTTTTAATTAATTTTTCAATTATTTTCAGTTTCTTCACCTAGATGTACCTGTATTTTGGCAATATCGGTAGTTCGTGGCAGGCCCACAATTCGGTATAGCTCTGCCCAGTGATTATGGGACAGGTGCTCACCTCTCACGTACTTCAGATACGGAATCACCTGACGAGGAGACTTGGAGTAATGGAGTGAAGCTAATTGTTTATTCAAACTTTGGACCGAGGATTAAAATCTCCTTTTGAACATTTTTGGAGCTGGAGAGATGTTAAATGTTTATTGTACCTTGCTCCAACTTCTACCCATCAAACATTTGCCCCAATAACTTTGCCGAAATACTCTAACTCCCAGTTTCTCCTAGTAGGCACCTACCTCCTGAGTTTTCTCCACCTCCTTTTGTATCTTCACAATCATGGGAGTAATCTCCCCGGTTGCCTTTATCTCTGCCCGGAGTTTCTCTCCCCAACTCATCATGAGATCCTCGAGTTGGTGCAGGTTACCTTGGAGATCAGGGGTTACTTTAGGATACCATGGTAACTGCTGTTGCCAGGTTACCATAGTAACTGCTGCAACCAGGTCACCATGGCAACAACTGCAAAATGCAAATCACCTCTGAATGAAACCCAGTCCTCCTTAGTCAACTTGCCCAGCTCACTCCTGTACCCATCATACAAGGCCCACATTTTCTCCTGCTCTGCTATATCCGTATCAATCGTATCGATCTTATCCGAGGGTGGGATCTTCAGTCCGAAGTGATCGCATTCCTGACATAACTTCTCGTAACTGGATTTCACCTCCATGAACTCATCTCGCCGTTCCTTTAATCCCTCAACGACTTTCTGGGGGGAGGGGGGGGGGGTGAGTGTTGGGCCATTTTTACACTGCTGTTTTCCTAAAAACGGCTAAAAATCGGATCAAGTCAAATTGAGACACTCAGCTACAGTTGATTTGGCAATTTGCCAGAACTATCATACTAACATCAAGGTTCCCCTCGAGATCAGAGTTTTTGGGTTTAAGTTGCTGCCACCGTGCTGCAAACTTCTCCAACTGTGACATAAAGCTCTTCACGTGATTCTTGGTGTTCCCTCGCATCAGATCAACCTGAACAACAGATATCAATTAGTGTGGGGCGAATCAAATTCACTTGGAATTGTATGTGAAAGAACACCCGAAAGTTTAATCAAAAGTTACTGTATTTGATTGATACAGTAATAATTAATTGATCTGGTGATACATTCGGACCCCGATTTACTGGAACCCCGATTTACCGGGAGCCGGGAGGATAAACTTCTCCCGATGTAGGAAATTTGATTTACCAAAAAACCTTTCCCCTGAGAATCCCGGTAAATCGTGGTCCGACTGTAATCATACCTGTTCCCGGATCATCAACTCATGACTCTCCATCATTCCCTCCATTTTATCCCACTTTGCCTGGAGCTGGCTAATCTGCTCAATACCACTTCCAGCTACAGACCGGAGCAGTCTATTCTTACTCTCCGCCTCCTTGAACAGGGGCTGAATGTTGGGTTTCGAGGCCACCAGCGTGGCGTGTTCCTTGTTAGCAGCGCCAACCTCCTCAACCTACCGAAACAGGGGGTTTCGGGTGAGTTGGTGACATCGTTACTTTGGAGAGATTTGTACTTTGATTGTCATACTAAGTACATGACTGTAACATCACGCACGCTGCCCGGTTCGGAGATGGCAGTCTTCAGTGAGAAAATACTGAGATGAGAGAAAATACAAATTTGAGTGAAAATATTGGAGAGAATGTAAGCTAGTACCGTTTGAGGTCGAGCAGCCAGCATGTCCATACCCCCAGTAATGAATTTATCAATTGTATTGACATCGGTCATGGCACTACGTCGGAGTGTCATCAGGAGGGTGTCCATCAACGTCTGGATGTGATCATCAATAGTAGCCTTAACGGAGGCGGTACTGACTGTGATACAATCAACCTTGATCTCACTAGCGGAGAAGGGATAGTTATTTTAGGTGATTTGGAGATAATTGACAGATCAGACGATTAACAATTACAATAATTATCTAACCTTGGAAGCCGTTCTGCATCTCGTCCCTTCTGCTTGATCGCCTTGAAGTTAAGCTCCCAGTCTCCTGTCGTAGCCAGAGTCTCCTTTATCAGCAGCTCAATATCCACGGATCCCAAAACAACCCACGGTTGGAACTTTTCCAAAACCTTTGAGAGTCGTCTAAACAGGTGTTCAGCTTTCACGTAAACAGTTTGGTAGTGCGATGCGTTTCGGTCGATAATCACGGGGAAGATCAGCTTGTCTGCATCCCCCGAGGTGTTTCCCGCTGCATCCTTATCTAGACCTGGTCAAGAGCGATATTTTTATGAAGGAGTAAAATGTTCGACTTTATGAAGGAGCAGCATGATATAAGGTTTTCTACCTTTGAAGTTGTTAGGAATGCACATGAATCTCTTCAACTCTCGATAATACCGGGCCTTGATCTCCTCGAGGGGTGGTCTAAACCCAAGTTGTCCCTGTCGGAAGACAACCTCAACCTTGATCTCAGTCAGGTTATTATGCAGGTTCTCCAATCCCATCTGGTACTGGTGCTCAAGCGCTTTATACAGCTGCCTATCCCAATGGATCTTCCAGGGCCGCATGTTCTCTTTAGAGAATCCCTGCTGGTGGAGGGTCGTCATGACACTGCGGACTTCGTTCAGAGATTCCTTCCAGCGCATCTGCTGTCGCAACAAGTCAATGCTCATCAGGCCTACAACCTGGCGGGGTGGAACAGTTAGTTTTATGAAGGAGTACGGTGTGTTTTATAAAGGAGCAGTATATGTCATACCTTATCAGCGATATCAAAGTGGCATTTTCTCAGTTTTCTGTTTTCAATTGTGAGGCGGTCAGCAGCGCTTTGTAATCGAGTAATGTAGGATTCTAGTTGTGAGGGATTGTCCCATGTAACCTGTCGAAAATTAGAGATTAGAGAGAATTTAGAGTTAAAATAAGTTTCAAGAGACACTCCTATCTCAAAAACTCACACTGACACTCTTGCCGGTTCCGGTGGTGCCCGGTTTAGGATTTCTGATGGTTTCCTCAAATGCCAGAGCACTTTCCAACATCATCATTTTCTGGCACTCCAGCATTTGTTCATCGATCGAGTTGTAGAAATTCTCAACCTGCAAGACAAGAAATTCGTTTAAATTTCATCGAAAGAGAAATAAGCTGCAGCTTCAGTTTGCAATGGTAGAAGAACTCAAATCCTAAAAGTAGTAAAACAATGACAGCACATGTATGGATCCACCCCACCCCCAGATCATCTCACACCTGTTTGAGAACTACTCCATGCCGATAGAACTTCTGTGCGGTGGCAGCTACTTTCTGGATCTTGGCGGGGATTACAAACCCAAGGGCAGTGAGCTGTCTCACCTCCCTTAGGAGAGACACCAGCCGCTCACTGTAGAACACTCGCAGTTTACCTGGGAGAGATGTTATTGTTGAGGAAGCGAGTTGTTTTGTCACCTACAGACTCCACCATGAAGTTGTTTTGTAAAAGTTTGGAAAATAAAATATTCACTGTTCTCCCAAAAAAAAGGAGTACAAGTATGAAGTATGAACATTGTTCATTTTGTTCATTGAATTTTTTATTGATTTTCCTACCATCAGAGTGGCTGAGATCCATCAGTTTTCCGCCCATCTGAAGAGCAAGGGGGTTGTCCTGGTCCTCCATTAGTCCCTCAATCTCATTAACCCACATCTCCACCTGGGAGAGAGGTGTTGGGCTATTCATTCATTCTAATTTGTACTGTCTTATTTCCCATGATCATGATACCCACCCTATAACCAAGTCAGAGCATTGGCCTGATAGATGTTACCTGCTCGGTCATATAAGCGTTCATCTCCTGTTTAAGAGAAGCACACTCGGTTGAGAATGATTTGTACCCCTGGAGATCTCCCAGTAAGTTGGTTGCAGTCACATTGGTGTCTGTAACACGCGCTATCAGTTGCCGGACCCATACTACAATGTTTACTAGTTCTGATAGGTTCTTTCCACTTTCCTGGGCTGAACGCTCTCTACCGTAACCTGGGTGGGGTATTACTTGTCTTTGTCTTGCTCGACCTTCTTTCCGTGTTTAATGTAAAGGAGGGTTAGAACATAACAAACTTCTCTTGGGCATGAGACATGATACTGAACTGGCGAACTGCTACTGTACTGTTGTTCTGAACAAGTCTTGTTCAGAATAACATTAGTACCCGTTCATTATCTATTCATATTAATTAATTAATTAATTGATTAATTAATTAATTAATTAATTAATTAATTAGTAATTTACCAGAGGTTCTCTTGGTAAACTCATCCTTCAGTCCCTTCACGTAAGTAAGTAGCTGAGCGAGGAGAGTCTCCCTCTCTGCAACCAGCTCTCCCCTCACGGACGGTCTCATAACTAACTCACGGTACCTGATGAGAGGAGGGGTTTCTCGTGAATATCAAAACAACCAATCAGAACTCGTTATTTAGGTCACGTGACTGGTTATCAGCCAATCAGGGACCAGTATTTCCTGATTCGGTCGGTTCCTGGTCCCTACCTCTGGAACTCCCTGAGAAGCTGATGAGGCTGACCGCCAATCTCGTGAAAGTGCTTCTTCAGCTTTCCACTGATCTTCTTTTCAGCAGGAACCATGGCTGGAAGGATTTGAGTTTTTATAAGAGGAGGGGGGAGAGAGTGTGGGAGAGAGAGTGAGAGAGAAAAATGTGCTTGTTAGAACGTGTATGATACACGTCATGAACGATTGAATGAGCTTACAACTTGCAGATCAGAGAGAGAGAGCGAGAGAAAGTGTAAAACATGATTCGGAACGCTGGTCGTCAGGGAATCGGTTGGACGAATCAAGCTCCACATTCGAGACCCAATGAGTAACTTGGTGAGCAGTGTTTTACTCGATCCACCGAAGCATCAGACACCACAGATAGCAATAAAGTGTGGTGTGAGCTACTGCACATTATAGCTCACACTGCATTGTATTTGGTTACGAAGTCAACCCTATTATTGCTTGCGAGGAGGGGTAATTTCATTCCCAAGTATTTTAATCGCTCGGCAGAGCTGTTTTTTGAGCACACATAACGTGTGGGTGACCGTGTCGGGAAGATTCATGAAGTGACTTCCGTTCTAGTACACACAAGTAAACAACCAATCAGAACTCATTATTTAGGTCACGTGACTGGTTATCAGCCAATCAGGGACCAGTATTTCCTGATTCGTTCTAGTACTGCAATAGCTGTGTATTACCTCTCTCAAACAAAGAGAAAAAAGTATATTTCAGATTCCAATCTGAAATAAACTTGTTTCTCTTTGTTATCCGGCTCTCGGGGGATCCCGATTGAGCACTGTTGGTGGAACGTGAACAAGTCCTGAGTCGTACCTCTCTCATACTGTGCTACTGCAGATCTCCACTTTGGTAGGGTGTAAGGGTTATTGTATAGGGCATTGACATTGACAAAGGGCTTGAAGGCAGTCGCTGTACTCAGATCTCTCTGCTCATTGTCTGACAGCAACCTAGTAGAGGTGGAAGACCGTAGAGTTATAGTAATTCATTGGCAGCGACGTGCCCAAAGTAATTCATTGAAGGGGGGGGGGCACTTGGCAAAGCACCATATCTCTAAAGATCATATCTATAGGTCATCTCTTTGTTAGTGGATGAACGGGGAGTACCACCAGGACCATTGGTACGGTATCGAACATTTCCAATTCTGTCTCGTTCATTAGTTATGACGTAATATGTTCATTATTTCAACTTTCATAAAATTGCTCTACAGAAAAATCTGTGCATTGTGGATTGAAATGGATGCTCGCATCGTGTTCAGCGTCAAAAAATAGTCGGGGTACCAAATTTTGGTGTCTCTACCTTGTCTGTGACGCGAGATGTCGACAATTATCAAAAACGACCAAAATGGGTGAGAGAGAGATTGTTACTTTTGGGTGCTAGTTGTTTGTGCGCGCCACCCAAAAGTAAAAAACTCTCTTTCTCTCACTTTGGTCGTTTTTTATATTTGTCAATATCTCGCGTCACAGACAAGGTAGAGACACCAAAATTTGGTACCCCGACTATTTTTGACGCTGAACACGATGCAAGCATCCATTTCAATCCACAATGCACAGATTTTTCTGTAGAGCAATTTTATGAAAGTTGAAATAATAAACATATTACGTCATAACTAATGAACGAGACAGAATTGGAAATTTTCGATACCATACCAATGGTCCTGGTGGTACTCCCCGTTCATCCACTAAGTTTTGTGAGAAAACACGGCACGCCACTCTTACTTTAACATAAACACAGTCTAGCTAGGCAAATCATCTCTATGATGAAGGGGAAACCCAAGAATAAGAAAATTAGTAAGAACACCCAGTCGATAATTAATACTGATTTATTAATTAATTAATAATTAGGAGTTAATTAATCAACATCTACGAACCTGGTGAGCTGCTCGTGGACAACACGAACATTTAGAATCTCTTCCAGCCTACTGGATAGGTCCTGGACACTCCGACTTACAAACTTTTCTCCCACCCAAGGTTGGGGAGCGTACCTTGGAAAAACAGGGTTAGACGACTTCTTTGTTTGGTTGTTGTTACTGAACCATGTTCGAAAGTTCTGGTAAAATTACATTGAAAACAACACAGGATGTCCCATAACATACCGAGAGCCATAGCAACCCATAGCAACCCCAAAAACTCCAAATGATTCAACTAAATCCCCTCAAATATCTCACAAAAACAACTCCAATAACGATCAAATCTCTCCAAATTATTCCCCCAAAAATCTCACAATACCAACTCTAATAACAATATCTCACCGTTTCCAGAACTGGTTGGTGAGCATATCAGACGAGGCGTGGAACTTATCGCACACCGTCACAGCAGAACCCAATGCGTCCCGGATAGTGTGGTAGGCATCCGTCCAGATTGATACAGAGGATAATTCGTTCTGGATATACCTAGACAACACGATGGGTTTAGTGATGATACATTGAGGGTAGGTTTAATATGGAGGATAATTCATTCTGGATATATACCTATACCTATATATTCCTATACATCATTACCTAGTCCAAGAGTTTCCCAGCACCGTTAAAAGATGTCTCATCCTTGTCTCGCCATAGGGGGAGCCACTGTCCACCACCGCCTTCCACAGGTCATCCAGATAGTCTTGAACCTTCTCCGCGACCTCGTGACACTTGTTCAAAGGTGTGCTTTCTAAGGGACACGGCTTGTTTTAGTCGGTATTGTATGACATAGCGCCTACCATAAATGGGATTACGAGACAAAGACCATACCATAAATGGGCATTTAAAGAGACATACACCATACCATAAATGGGCATTGTATGGGCTAATACATCGTGTAATTCCTTACCGAGGGATGTCATCTCATTTTTGATGGGTTTCAGGAACTCAAGGAATGCCTGGGCTCTCTCCCGATCTCTCAGCTTGCTACTTCTACTGCTTAACCTTTCCCACGACTCCACCTCCTCGTCAACTGACTGCAAGGGTAAATTTGAATTATTCTTTACGTTAGTCTGAAGGGACAACTCAGGGAAAATAGAACAAAATCCTGAAAGTGTCTTGCATTGAAAGCAGACTTATCTAAGTTCCACAAGTTCTGGGGAATCTCTGAGAGTAATTTGGGGAATTCATTCAGATATGGACAAATATTAAATATTATTGCAATATATACTATTGCATATTATATTGCAAGATGACTATTGCCCTATTATGTTTTCCAGCTTGCTAAGACTAATCCAGGATTTACTTTCGTTTACTTTCGTATAATATTAGGTCATTCGGTAAATATCTGGACAGGTATGTTTGTGAGAGAACGGAGCTAGATAGAGCCAAGCGACCTGTTCCAGCGTCTTCCTTGGACATTTTTAGGTTGGACTAGGATGGTGGGAACCTTCGCCTGCTGGCAGTATTGCCTCACTAGCAATATGTTTCAATGCTACTCTAGCTGCCGCTTTATGCTAACTTTTAACTCAATTTCGGACCAATATGACCTACTTCCGGATAATTCAGAAAGTTTTTAACCCTATATATGTATTGCTTACTAAATGCCTTGTGATACTCCATAAACCTTCCTGAAATTTTTGGATAAAATTTCTAGCATGGGGAAGCGATTTTCGCTAGATTTGGTAAAACTGGATTTTAAATTTTTTTTTACAAATGTTGAAAAAAGCCGCCATGAGCCAGATATCCATTGACCGATAAAACTAACATAGGACCTAGAAAATTGTATAAGCTAACATTTAACGTTGGATTCAAGTCATTTAGACGTTTAGAACGTACAAATACGGCCTTGTTATGTTCTAACCCTCCCTCGGGCGCGCGAAACACAGTCTAGCTAGGCAAATACGGCCATGAAGTGTGCAAGGCGCAATTTTGGCAAAAATCCAATTTTTAAGGATGAAGATGGAATCTAAACGCTTCAATTATGGTTGCATCATATTCAGGCTTAAAAACTTATCTAGGAACATTGGTCAAACCGATCATCTGTCCCCAATAGAGAAAATGCCATGACATATTCAATCATCCGTAGTGCCACAGTTTTTTCTTCCATAAAGCGGCAGCTAGAGTAGCATTGAAACATATTGCTCGAGAGGCAATACTGCCAGCAGGCGAAGGTTCCCATCATCCTAGTCCAACCTAAAAATGTCCAAGGAAGACGCTGGAACAGGTCGCTTGGCTTTATCTGGCTCCGTTCTCTCACAATCATACCTGTCCAGATATTTACCGAATGGGCTAATACATATGTTTTTCCAAATTAACTGATCACAGAGAAATATTAAATATTCGTATATTATCTTTTCTATATTTTCCGGCTTGCTAGAACGAAACTAAGAAAGCTTTCGGATTCTTTTCTGGTCAGGTAGCTCAAGAATATGGTAACCAGATTAACTGATCACATGATACTAGAATATAAAAAGGGCCAACTCAGGCTGAAGAACTAACTCAGTTCAGTTAGATAAAAACATATTCTCCTGACATTCTACTTGTTACGAAGTGTAAAAAACAATGTTGGCTGTGTTAATGGTTATCCTCTTGGCGACTAGCGGAGTTCTCTCAGGTTTGTCTTGCCTTGTTCGACCCTGTCTCACCATGCCACGCAAATGTTATACGCGTCAAAACGTATCACAAAATTTGACGTTTGGGGTGACAACTTCAAAAATCCGACTTTATCAACTACCTATCATCATTTAGTAACTGTGATCTATCTCCCAGATTGGACACCAGTAGAGCACAATAAAGCAATTCCCCTGGATCTAAACGTGAAGTCACTGAAAGTAATGACGACGAACTCGTACGGTCGGATCAGATGGATGACAGGCCCGGAAAATGCCGTCAACGTTGCAAAGATGATGATATCTTTGAGGCCTCGAGGCATTACATATATGATCGAGGGATGCACATTCCCCCAACAGAGGTTCACCGTAGCGCCCGTCATCCCAGCCAATAATGTTCTCATCTGGGAGTTCGATAAGACGGACACTAGACTGAATGTCTATTGTAATGGTGTGTGGCTGCTCTCTTATGAGTTTGCTGAAAGCTCAAGGCGATTCTGTGAACATCTTTGGGCAGGGAGTCACAACTCGGGTCAGATTTTCTTTTCCAGCAGGGACTCAGCATCCAAATACTACGATGAACATCAATGGATTTATGTGGAGTAACTTGGAAAGTAAGTAACCTAGTATTAAATTGACATAAAATAGGCCAGATCAAGTAATATCGAAATTAAATTGTTATTATCTTCTCAATTAACTCTCAATTAAGGATACACCTGGCGTTTTTCATCATCGAGTGCCCAACCAAATGACTTCACCAGGGTTTAGGTCATACAAAATGGACCTCAAATATGCAATTTTAGCCCTAAAGTCGAATTCATATTTTTGCTACAGCCTATTTTCAAAGTGGCGTTTTTTCAATTTTTGTTGGAATTTTTAACCTCAGGACCACTTTTTTTGAGATAGAAACATTAAATTCTTGGAATTTGAAGAGAATATAAAGGTGAATAAGCCCAAAGAAGAGTTGTATAGCAAGACATTTTGTTTTGTTATACAGCTCACCTTTCTCGTTTCACGAGCGATTCTGGGCTTGCCCTCGAACCCACGAACCACCTCATGGTATTATACCAGCGACTAAACCATAGTTTACATTTAACCTCTATTAAGTCCTCTCTTCTTCTCTCACAGTAAGAGAACAAAACAGCAACTATTTTATCTCTATATCTCTCAATTTCCCGCAAAATTTCTCTCTCACTCGCATGAGATTAACTCTCTCTCTCTCTCCCATTCTATAATAGTTCAAGATTCGTTCTCTCTCTCTCCCCCCACTACGCGATATCGATCACGCACTAATTAACAATTCCATTTTCCTTCCTACCTCAGTTGTATAGCAAGACATTTTGTTTTGTTATACAGCTCACCTTTCTCGTTTCACGAGCGATTCTGGGCTTGCCCTCGAACCCACGAACCACCTCATGGTATTATACCAGCGACTAAACCATAGTTTACATTTAACCTCTATTAAGTCCTCTCTTCTTCTCTCACAGTAAGAGAACAAAACAGCAACTATTTTATCTCTATATCTCTCAATTTCCCGCAAAATTTCTCTCTCACTCGCATGAGATTAACTCTCTCTCTCTCTCCCCTTCTATAGTTCAAGATTCGTTCTCTCTCTCTCCCCCCACTACGCGATATCGATCACGCACTAATTAACAATTCCATTTTCCTTCCTACCTCAGTTGTATAGCAAGACATTTTGTTTTGTTATACAGCTCACCTTTCTCGTTTCACGAGCGATTTTGGGCTTGCCCTCGAACCCACGAACCACCTCATGGTATTATACCAGCGACTAAACCATAGTTTACATTTAACCTCTATTAAGTCCTCTCTTCTTCTCTCACAGTAAGAGAACAAAACAGCAACTATTTTATCTCTATATCTCTCAATTTCCCGCAAAATTTCTCTCTCACTCGCATGAGATTAACTCTCTCTCTCTCTCCCATTCTATAATAGTTCAAGATTCGTTCTCTCTCTCTCCCCCCACTACGCGATATCGATCACGCACTAATTAACAATTCCATTTTCCTTCCTACCTCAGTTGTATAGCAAGACATTTTGTTTTGTTATACAGCTCACCTTTCTCGTTTCACGAGCGATTCTGGGCTTGCCCTCGAACCCACGAACCACCTCATGGTATTATACCAGCGACTAAACCATAGTTTACATTTAACCTCTATTAAGTCCTCTCTTCTTCTCTCACAGTAAGAGAACAAAACAGCAACTATTTTATCTCTATATCTCTCAATTTCCCGCAAAATTTCTCTCTCACTCGCATGAGATTAACTCTCTCTCTCTCTCCCATTCTATAATAGTTCAAGATTCGTTCTCTCTCTCTCCCCCCACTACGCGATATCGATCACGCACTAATTAACAATTCCATTTTCCTTCCTACCTCAGTTGTATAGCAAGACATTTTGTTTTGTTATACAGCTCACCTTTCTCGTTTCACGAGCGATTCTGGGCTTGCCCTCGAACCCACGAACCACCTCATGGTATTATACCAGCGACTAAACCATAGTTTACATTTAACCTCTATTAAGTCCTCTCTTCTTCTCTCACAGTAAGAGAACAAAACAGCAACTATTTTATCTCTATATCTCTCAATTTCCCGCAAAATTTCTCTCTCACTCGCATGAGATTAACTCTCTCTCTCTCTCCCATTCTATAATAGTTCAAGATTCGTTCTCTCTCTCTCCCCCCACTACGCGATATCGATCACGCACTAATTAACAATTCCATTTTCCTTCCTACCTCAGTTGTATAGCAAGACATTTTGTTTTGTTATACAGCTCACCTTTCTCGTTTCACGAGCGATTCTGGGCTTGCCCTCGAACCCACGAACCACCTCATGGTATTATACCAGCGACTAAACCATAGTTTACATTTAACCTCTATTAAGTCCTCTCTTCTTCTCTCACAGTAAGAGAACAAAACAGCAACTATTTTATCTCTATATCTCTCAATTTCCCGCAAAATTTCTCTCTCACTCGCATGAGATTAACTCTCTCTCTCTCTCCCATTCTATAATAGTTCAAGATTCGTTCTCTCTCTCTCCCCCCACTACGCGATACCCTCCACCCGCCCCGAACCGCCCCGCCCACCACCAATATATACATACTAAACAAAACTGTTGACTGAGAACAAATCCTTGCTAGTTCAGCCTTCTAACCTAATCGGACTTAATTGATCCTAATCAGACAGATAGGTCTCACATTACACATATAATATATACCGCAGTAGCCATCAAGCTAATCGAGAAAGCAAATAAACTCAAGAACCAAGAGAAAGATTAAAAGAACTCATCCCCACCTGTCGCAGGGATAGAGTCAAAGACCCAAGACTCATAGAGAAGAAGAATTAATATCCTGCGACTCTCGAAGGAGTTTATCCTCCCGAACCCGAAGCCACCTATAATGGAACCTGTCCTGTGGGCAGTTCCTGATGGTGGGGGAGGGGAGGGGGGCTATTCTCCTAGTGCCGGCGATATCGCTTTGCGATAGTCCCCTGTGGGCTTGCCGTTGGCAAGCCCAGGCACTCCGTAGATAGATAGATAGAAGCCCAAAGAAGGATTTTTGAAATGGAGCTTATTTCTGGCCATGAGAACGGTTTACTTTTTTGCTTCTTTGACACGCTGGCTGAGAATGTTCCCATGCTTCATTAGAGATGAAAATCTGGAAATAGTTGCTCAAAACGATTATCTATGTGGCCCAAAAATTTTGGAACTTTCCCGCCAAAGATGCGGTGTACAGAGCTTGTTTTGTGAAACCCGTCTTTTTGAAAAAGAGGGAAATTCCCTGTATCTCAAAAACGGATGATCGTAGAGACCTGCGACCAAGCTTAATCGATTCAGAAGGTCCGATTTTGGGGGGGTCTTCTGAGAGACATTTTGCTCCTACTCCAACCGTTTTTGCTGTAATTGCGAAAAAGGTATCAGCAAGTAAGGGAGAAATCAGCCCGAAGCAGGCTACTGGAATAAAGTTGTTACCCCTTTTCATAGAATTGGTTTTTTGCAATTACAGCAAAAACGGTTGGAGTAGGAGCAAAATGTCTCTCAGAAGACCCCCCCAAAATCGGACCTTCTGAATCGATTAAGCTTGATCGCAGGTCTCTACGATCATCCGTTTTTGAGATACAGGGAATTTCCCTCTTTTTCAAAAAGAAGGGTTTCACAAAACAAGCTCTGTACACCGCATCTTTGGCGGAAAAGTTCCAAAATTTTTGGGCCACATAGATAATCGTTTTGAGCAACTATTTCCAGATTTTCATCTCTAATGAAGCATGGGAACATTCTCAGCCAGCGTGTCAAAGAAGCAAAAAAGTAAACCGTTCTCATGGCCAGAAATAAGCTCCATTTCAAAAATCCTTCTTTGGGCTTATTCACCTTTATATTCTCTTCAAATTCCAAGAATTTAATGTTTCTATCTCAAAAAAAGTGGTCCTGAGGTTAAAAATTCCAACAAAAATTGAAAAAACGCCACTTTGAAAATAGGCTGTAGCAAAAATATGAATTCGACTTTAGGGCTAAAATTGCATATTTGAGGTCCATTTTGTATGGCCTAAACCCTGGTGAAGTCATTTGGTTGGGCACTCGATGATGAAAAACGCCAGGTGTACCCTTAACTCTCAATTAACTCTCTTGTAGATCTGCTAAAACAGGGAACATAACAGGGAACATTGCAGGGAACTGAAACGCTGGAACACAATATATGCAAATTCTTCTTCTTCTGTAAATTCTTCGGAACTTTTTGGACAGCAAGCATTTATGAAGTGTACACTGGACAGTTGAAATATTAATTTGTTGAAGTTGGAAACTGTATCATTATTTTTATCATTACTTTAAAAACTTTAAAAAACTAAACGTGTATTCCTCAAAGTCTTGACTGATCAATTAATACCCCCCCCCCCCCCCCGTCTCGATAAAAGAGTATTTAGACTAAATGCTCAACTAAATTTTAGTTATCAGTTCAGTCTAAATTAGCTGTTTGTCAATCTCTAATCAACCTGAATATATCGTCTAATACTCTTACTCAACAGCTAATACTTGAATATCGTCTAATCAGTTCAACTAACTATTCTCCTTTAGAACTGGCGGTGAGAGAAAGAAGAATAACGTATGATTCTTCTTTCTCTCACCGCCAGTTCTAAAGTAGGGGGAGTATAATATGTACCTGGATATCGTCTAATACGCATACTCAACAAAAAAGCAAAGCAAAGCAGGCCAGCTAGGATAAATCCAGTGCTGGGGGTGCTGATATCCCTTTCAATCGCGTCAGCCACGGTCCTTCCGGTACAGAGTTCTCTGCAGCGTAGTCAGGCGCTATCCCACAACATACGCCCTCTTGTTGCTTTCGGGTCTCTCAAGAGAGCCCCTACCAATCATAGCTTGGTGGGCTAGACGACATGCGCTAGACCAGGATCGAACCCGGGACCTAGTGCGTGAGAGGCGAGTGTACTAGTCACTACAACACCCTGCCGTTTTTCATTAATTAATTAATGTTAATTAATATTAATTAATACCTGAATATCGTCTAAATCACCATCCTGAGTTCCACTGGCGGGTTGTTTCTTTACCACATTCCCCAGTGCGCTGGTCAGCTGGGTCAGTACCTTCTGTAACTTTGGGTCCAAACTGTTCCGTACCAGTGGGAAATATATCTAGAAATGGGATAGAGTTAACACCTTAGATAACACCTTAGATAACACCTTAGAGTTAACAACATACTCCTCATTTATGTTAACATAACAATGGACAATGAATAGGTGTTATTATAGTAGCTCATCTAGAGGCTTACATTATTGATGGCATGGTAAAGGGCGAGTGTGGGTGCATCAGTGACTGACGTCATAGATAGAGCACTGCCAATATTCTCTCCCGTCAACACACATGGTTTGTTTTTTACAAACACAATCTGATTAGCATCGCCTTGGTCCATCACTTGGTGCTGCAGGGTTACACCTGGGGGGGGGGGGTGAGTGATAGGTGGGGGGGTGTGGGTGATAGTAGATAATGGGGGGGGGGGGGTGATGGTGTGTGTTTTGGCCCCGCCAGTGGGGTGGGTGATAATTGAGAATGGTAGAGAGTGGGGGGGGGGGGGTGGTGATAGTAGAGAGTGGGGGTGGGGTGATAGTAGAGAGTGGGGGGGTGATAGTAGATAATGGGGGGGGGGTTATAGTAGATAATGGGGGGGGGGGGGGATGGGTGATATAAATTGAGAATCATGGTAGACATTACTGTGCAAACAGTACAAACTACCCAGTTGAAATTAACCACTGCAGTAGGTTGTCCTATTTTAGTGCTATCAAATCAATGTTTTCTTTAATTAATTATAATCAATTGATTAATTATAATCATTGTTTAATTGTTCCTACCCTGTTTTGTGAAGCCACATGAGAGGATCTGGGTTGCTGCATCATCGCAAAACTTGCCCAGCTCAGGAAGTAGAGTGAACTCCTCCCAGTGTAAATCACTGGGAGATATCTTGGACACGGAGTCAAAGGATGTAACCGGTGCGTTATGCTTCAGTGCATGTTAGCTTAGTAATAGGTTATTGAGCATTATATCTGGTGGCCAGTTTGAATTTGGTTGATATTGAGAAATTTAATTGAGTTGTAAGTATGTTATTGTTTTAAAAAATAAACATTTCCGGACCATGAGTTTCAAATTTTGATACTTAACGTAATGACAAGTTTTTTGTTTTACCCCATTTCCACTCCTCCTTGAGTCCAACAAATCCCAAGACTCCAAGATTTGGGTGTCCAGCCTATCCTCTTGAGTCCTCAGAGGGAGTCCAGAGACGTCCAATGTAGAGCGGGCCGAGGTCTCGTTGACTTGTCGAATCTATACACGGGGGGAGAAAGATTGAATAAAATCAAGATATGGAGATCGATATTCAAGGGTATAAGGGGGACTACCATTGTAACTTGTCGTCTATCATATCCTGAGGCTAGGAATAAACATTGATTACATCAGGACTCAGGTCCCAATCTTACCGGCCATGTTGTTGAGAAAGACAGCACACTGTGACTCCTTGAGGCCATGTTGGGCTCCGAACCTCAGGTACAACATTTCCAAAAACTGAACCTCATCAGGGGAGAGAGCCGAGCTGGCCACTAAAACAAGAGCGGTCGCATCACGGGCAATGGCAGGCCAGCAAGATTCAAACTGGGGGGAACCACCACAGTCCCATAATTGTACCTGAGATAACGTGCAATTAGACAGGTACCATGCAATTATAGGGGTCGGTATCGTGCTAATTGGACTCTGTTTATTGCTATCCCACATTATATCACTCAATAGTGATTAGATTCCCAGAAAAAAGGTGACATACACCTGTTTCCCCTATCCCTACCCCGGAAAAGTAAAGGTGCCATATACCTTTTTTTTCCCTATAATCCTACCTCGACAGGTGGGCTGTTAGGAACATTACAGTTGAACTCAAGAATCCTTACTCCAGCGGTGGGTTGATACTCACCACTGCCAGCATCAGTAGCATCGGCAAGATAGTTGGAGATAGTGCTCTTTCCCGTGTGAGGGGGTCCTATCATGACTACCTTAGTCGACATGCTGTGAATAGAGAGTTGTGGGCGATATGAATCATTATTAATAAATCGGTTTACAATAACTTGATACTGTCAATATTGTCCTCCTATTTCCGAGGAAAACGGGAGACTGATCAATATTGAGCCGTGTTGTTTAGTACTTTTCGGGAAGAGTTATAAGACGAGTGGCAGCTATGGGTTAAAACATAATACCAATAAACAAAACATGTCAATAACATAAACTACATGCAATATCTATCATACGTTATAGTAAGTCAACATTGTCCGATCGTTTCATCTCCCTCCCTGAATCCTGGCAATTACAATTACAGTGGTCAGCTCTACCAGCCCGGGTAGCACACACGTTAAAGCAAAGGAGTACCACAGGGTAGTCACTGAGAGGGATTCCAGCAGGACAAATGCGAGGGTGATCGAACCAGCGACATGACAGGCAGTTGAGAACATTCCTGTCCCATGACTGAAGATTGTGTACCCGACAAACAAGCTTATTAACTCCAATATGTTAATTGAGATTCCCAGGGAAAGTGCGACCAGAACTTCCGTTTCTTTCGCTGATTGTGTTTCGTCTGTGGATCCTCCGAGGGGTAACGAAGCTCGAACGGTTTGGTCCTGGAACCAAAACAGGTTCATAGTGATGATGATTTGTGTTATAAGGGACAGGAACCGAGGTGGGAGGATAGTTTCAGCGATAACCATGATGACAAATGATTGAGGAGCGCTTGAGTGAAAGGAAAACAAGAAAGTGACAACTTTTTTTTGGAACGACTCAAGTTTTGGTCTTTGAATTTTCAAAATAAAATTTGGACTTTATGCCGCGCGCAACTTTAAAGATTGCTGCGCGGCACAAATATTCTCACGTGATCTTCCGTGACCAATGAAAGCAGAGCTTTTGAAGCAGACAGCCAATCAGAGGCTTCCATTTATGGACGCGCAAAATAAACGCCGCGCAATGTAAAGAGTTGGGTGACGTGGCATGGATGCAAATTTATCCACCGACAACTGCAACAACCAATGAACTTCCAGTTCCAGTTCCAAACCAAGTTTTCCAATTCCATTTCCTTCCTTCCCCTGCTTGCACCGTGATCCGAAATTGTGTTTATTGAGTTTGTTTATGTTATTAACATATTGTTAACAAACAATTGAAACAAGTTATATCCAAGAGAAAAATATCTTTGGAAAAAGAGAGGTGCAAACAAGGGAGAAAATTAGAAATTGTGTAAAAACGACCTTATTAAAAGTGTTACAATAAAATTAACATAGGTGCGTGTACATTTCAACATAATTGCAGCAGAGTGTTTCTCATATCTCTCAACAAGAGACACATCACAAGGATACTTCTTAGAAGCATTTCCTGTGGACGATGGAGGGACCAGACTCGTCGTACTCCTGCTTGGAGATCCACATCTGCTGGAAGGTGGAGAGAGAGGCCAGGATGGATCCTCCGATCCAGACAGAGTACTTCCTCTCGGGAGGAGCAATGATCTTGATCTTCATGGTGGGGGGAGCGAGGGCGGTGATCTCCTTCTGCATCCTGTCGGCGATACCAGGGAACATGGTGGTTCCTCCGGAGAGGACGGTGTTGGCGTACAGGTCCTTCCTGATGTCAACATCGCACTTCATGATGGAGTTGTAGCTGGTCTCGTGGATTCCGGCAGACTCCATTCCGATGAAGGATGGCTGGAAGAGGGTCTCGGGGCACCTGAACCTCTCGTTTCCGATGGTGATGACCTGTCCGTCGGGGAGCTCGTAGCTCTTCTCGAGGGAGCTGGAGCTGGCAGCGGTCTGCATCTCCTGCTCGAAGTCGAGGGCAACATAGCAGAGCTTCTCCTTGATGTCCCTGACGATTTCTCGCTCAGCGGTGGTGGTGAAGGAGTAACCTCGCTCGGTGAGGATCTTCATGAGGTAGTCAGTCAGATCTCGGCCGGCCAGATCCAGACGGAGGATGGCGTGGGGGAGAGCGTATCCTGAGAGAGGGAGGATGGGTTAGAAATACTATAATTGGTACAGTTTAAATGTCTGAGTAACAAACTGAAAAAGTAGGAATTGAAATGCCTCTTAGTTTGACTTACCCTCATAGATGGGGACGGTATGGGAGACACCATCACCAGAATCCAGGACGATACCGGTGGTTCGGCCAGAGGCGTACAGGGACAGGACAGCCTGGATGGCGACGTACATGGCGGGGGTGTTGAAGGTCTCGAACATGATCTGGGTCATCTTCTCCCTGTTGGCCTTGGGGTTCAGGGGAGCCTCAGTCAGGAGGACGGGGTGCTCCTCAGGGGCAACTCGGAGCTCGTTGTAGAAGGTGTGATGCCAGATCTGAGAAAGGAGGGGGTTAGGAAAGAATGGTTCAGAGAAGAAGCTACAACTTTAATTTCCATACAGATATAGATTTTACGCAGATATAGATATTATGCAGGTAACTTGATAGAAACATACCTTCTCCATATCGTCCCAGTTGGTCACAATTCCGTGCTCGATGGGGTACTTCAGAGTAAGGATACCCCTCTTGCTCTGGGCCTCATCTCCGACGTAGGAGTCCTTCTGTCCCATGCCAACCATGACACCCTGATGCCTGGGTCGGCCAACAATGGAGGGGAAGACAGCTCGGGGAGCGTCATCTCCAGCAAAACCGGCTTTCACCATACCTGAGGGAGGGGGATTGGGTCAGAGAGATGTTGTTCAGAAGGGTCAGAGAGATGTTGATTAGAGATATATATGGTTTAGAGAGAGAGAGAGAGAGAGAGCAATGTTGGATAATGAATCAGAGAGATATAGTGGCGAGTGATGACAGGTTGCAACTAGATGAGTGATGACAGATCAATATGTGAATGATGGTAACAAAATGAAAGCTAAGTGATGACAGAAAGATATTCTGATGACAGATCAACAGCTTGGTGATGATATAAAAACAGTATGGTGATGACAGTCTGATGACAGAATGACAGTCTGATGACAGACAGATAGTCCTAATGACAGTCTGACGACAGTTCAACTTACCGGATCCGTTATCCACGACCAGAGCAGCGACATCATCGTCCATGATTAGTTGAGTTTCTAGTTTCTCGATACGCAAAACAGAGGGTAAGAGATAGAGTTGTGTGCTGGTTGGTCCGGGAGGGCCGTTCTATATACTCCACCTGGCGTGGCGAGCATTCCATTGGTGGGTGATGGTCACGTGACCTTTATCACGCGAAATTCCCGGGAATACTGCACAGCGATCATTTTATCTCCATATATGGGCATCGAACGGTGCGAGAGAGATCGGCAGCTAGCGAATGGCTTACATGGCTCTCTCCACGTGCGGATCACGTGATGCGCGCACTGGACGCTCAGAGCACGTTGAGATGATCACGTGAGATGGTCATGTGCTCAAATGGTGGAGAGATAAAGAAGGAGAACAAGAGAGAGAGAGAGAAATGAGAGAGCGAGAGAGAAATGAGAGAGCGAGAGAGAAATGAGAGAGCGAGAGAGCGAGAGAGAGAGAGAGAAATTAGAGAGCGAGAGAGAGAGAGAGAAATTAGAGAGCGAGAGAGAGAGAAAAATTAGAGAGTCAGAGAAATGAGGGAGAGAGAGATATGAGGGAGAGAGAACAAGAGGGAGAGAGAGAGAGAGAGGAAATGGTTAGAGAGTAGCCATACACACAATCAGGATAGAGAGCAGGAAAAGGGGGAAAATGGAATTGTTAATAGTGCGTGACGATATCGCGAGTGGGGGGGGAAGAGAGAAAAATTTTGAACTATAGAAGGGGAGAGAGAGAGAGATTTAATCCATGCAAAGTGGGAGAGAAATTTTGCGGGAAATTGAGAGATATAGAGATAAACTAGTTGCTGTTTTGTTCTCTTACTGTGAGAGAAGAAGAGAGGACTTAATAGAGGTTAAATGTAAACTATGGTTTAGTCGCTGGTATAATACCATGAGGTGGTTCGGGGGTTCGAGGGCAAGCCCCAAATCGCTCGTGAAACGAGAAGGTGAGCTGTATAACAAAACAAAATGTCTTGCTATACAAACTGAGGTAGGAAGGAAAATGGAATTGTTAATTAGTGCGTGATCGATATCGCGTAGTGGGGGGAGAGAGGAGAGAACGAATCTGAACTATAGAAGGGGAGAGAGAGAGAGAGTTAATCTCATGCGAGTGAGAGAGAAATTTTGCGGGAAATTGAGAGATATAGAGATAAAATAGTTGCTGTTTTGTTCTCTTACTGTGAGAGAAGAAGAGAGGACTTAATAGAGGTTAAATGTAAACTATGGTTTAGTCGCTGGTATATACCATGAGGTGGTTCGGGGGTTCGAGGGCAAGCCCCAAAATCGCTCGTGAAACGAGAAAGGTGAGCTGTATAACAAAACAAAATGTCTTGCTATACAACTGAGGTAGGAAGGAAAATGGAATTGTTAATTAGTGCGTGATCGATATCGCGTAGTGGGGGGAGAGAGAGAGAACGAATCTTGAACTATAGAAGGGGAGAGAGAGAGAGTTAATCTCATGCGAGTGAGAGAGAAATTTTGCGGGAAATTGAGAGATATAGAGATAAAATAGTTGCTGTTTTGTTCTCTTACTGTGAGAGAAGAAGAGAGGACTTAATAGAGGTTAAATGTAAACTATGGTTTAGTCGCTGGTATAATACCATGAGGTGGTTCGGGGGTTCGAGGGCAAGCCCAAAATCGCTCGTGAAACGAGAAAGGTGAGCTGTATAACAAAACAAAATGTCTTGCTATACAACTGAGGTAGGAAGGAAAATGGAATTGTTAATTAGTGCGTGATCGATATCGCGTAGTGGGGGGAGAGAGAGAGAACGAATCTTGAACTATAGAAGGGGAGAGAGAGAGAGAGTTAATCTCATGCGAGTGAGAGAGAAATTTTGCGGGAAATTGAGAGATATAGAGATAAAATAGTTGCTGTTTTGTTCTCTTACTGTGAGAGAAGAAGAGAGGACTTAATAGAGGTTAAATGTAAACTATGGTTTAGTCGCTGGTATAATACCATGAGGTGGTTCGGGGGTCGAGGGCAAGCCCAAAATCGCTCGTGAAACGAGAAAGGTGAGCTGTATAACAAACAAAATGTCTTGCTATACAACTGAGGTAGGAAGGAAAATGGAATTGTTAATTAGTGCGTGATCGATATCGCGTAGTGGGGGGAGAGAGAGAGAACGAATCTTGAACTATAGAAGGGGAGAGAGAGAGAGAGTTAATCTCATGCGAGTGAGAGAGAAATTTTGCGGGAAATTGAGAGATATAGAGATAAAATAGTTGCTGTTTTGTTCTCTTACTGTGAGAGAAGAAGAGAGGACTTAATAGAGGTTAAATGTAAACTATGGTTTAGTCGCTGGTATAATACCATGAGGTGGTTCGGGGGTTCGAGGGCAAGCCCAAAATCGCTCGTGAAACGAGAAAGGTGAGCTGTATAACAAAACAAAATGTCTTGCTATACAACTGAGGTAGGAAGGAAAATGGAATTGTTAATTAGTGCGTGATCGATATCGCGTAGTGGGGGGAGAGAGAGAGAACGAATCTTGAACTATAGAAGGGGAGAGAGAGAGAGAGTTAATCTCATGCGAGTGAGAGAGAAATTTTGCGGGAAATTGAGAGATATAGAGATAAAATAGTTGCTGTTTTGTTCTCTTACTGTGAGAGAAGAAGAGAGGACTTAATAGAGGTTAAATGTAAACTATGGTTTAGTCGCTGGTATAATACCATGAGGTGGTTCGGGGGTTCGAGGGCAAGCCCAAAATCGCTCGTGAAACGAGAAAGGTGAGCTGTATAACAAAACAAAATGTCTTGCTATACAACTGAGGTAGGAAGGAAAATGGAATTGTTAATTAGTGCGTGATCGATATCGCGTAGTGGGGGGAGAGAGAGAGAACGAATCTTGAACTATAGAAGGGGAGAGAGAGAGAGAGTTAATCTCATGCGAGTGAGAGAGAAATTTTGCGGGAAATTGAGAGATATAGAGATAAAATAGTTGCTGTTTTGTTCTCTTACTGTGAGAGAAGAAGAGAGGACTTAATAGAGGTTAAATGTAAACTATGGTTTAGTCGCTGGTATAATACCATGAGGTGGTTCGGGGGTTCGAGGGCAAGCCCAAAATCGCTCGTGAAACGAGAAAGGTGAGCTGTATAACAAAACAAAATGTCTTGCTATACAACTGAGGTAGGAAGGAAAATGGAATTGTTAATTAGTGCGTGATCGATATCGCGTAGTGGGGGGAGAGAGAGAGAACGAATCTTGAACTATAGAAGGGGAGAGAGAGAGAGAGTTAATCTCATGCGAGTGAGAGAGAAATTTTGCGGGAAATTGAGAGATATAGAGATAAAATAGTTGCTGTTTTGTTCTCTTACTGTGAGAGAAGAAGAGAGGACTTAATAGAGGTTAAATGTAAACTATGGTTTAGTCGCTGGTATAATACCATGAGGTGGTTCGGGGGTTCGAGGGCAAGCCCAAAATCGCTCGTGAAACGAGAAAGGTGAGCTGTATAACAAAACAAAATGTCTTGCTATACAACTGAGGTAGGAAGGAAAATGGAATTGTTAATTAGTGCGTGATCGATATCGCGTAGTGGGGGGAGAGAGAGAGAACGAATCTTGAACTATAGAAGGGGAGAGAGAGAGAGAGTTAATCTCATGCGAGTGAGAGAGAAATTTTGCGGGAAATTGAGAGATATAGAGATAAAATAGTTGCTGTTTTGTTCTCTTACTGTGAGAGAAGAAGAGAGGACTTAATAGAGGTTAAATGTAAACTATGGTTTAGTCGCTGGTATAATACCATGAGGTGGTTCGGGGGTTCGAGGGCAAGCCCAAAATCGCTCGTGAAACGAGAAAGGTGAGCTGTATAACAAAACAAAATGTCTTGCTATACAACTGAGGTAGGAAGGAAAATGGAATTGTTAATTAGTGCGTGATCGATATCGCGTAGTGGGGGGAGAGAGAGAGAACGAATCTTGAACTATAGAAGGGGAGAGAGAGAGAGAGTTAATCTCATGCGAGTGAGAGAGAAATTTTGCGGGAAATTGAGAGATATAGAGATAAAATAGTTGCTGTTTTGTTCTCTTACTGTGAGAGAAGAAGAGAGGACTTAATAGAGGTTAAATGTAAACTATGGTTTAGTCGCTGGTATAATACCATGAGGTGGTTCGGGGGTTCGAGGGCAAGCCCAAAATCGCTCGTGAAACGAGAAAGGTGAGCTGTATAACAAAACAAAATGTCTTGCTATACAACTGAGGTAGGAAGGAAAATGGAATTGTTAATTAGTGCGTGATCGATATCGCGTAGTGGGGGGAGAGAGAGAGAACGAATCTTGAACTATAGAAGGGGAGAGAGAGAGAGAGTTAATCTCATGCGAGTGAGAGAGAAATTTTGCGGGAAATTGAGAGATATAGAGATAAAATAGTTGCTGTTTTGTTCTCTTACTGTGAGAGAAGAAGAGAGGACTTAATAGAGGTTAAATGTAAACTATGGTTTAGTCGCTGGTATAATACCATGAGGTGGTTCGGGGGTTCGAGGGCAAGCCCAAAATCGCTCGTGAAACGAGAAAGGTGAGCTGTATAACAAAACAAAATGTCTTGCTATACAACTACCCCACCAGGATGAGATACAGCAGATACTGGACGGAGATAAGGAGGGCATCCTCGTCACCTATATAGACTGGCACTCCAAGGAGCGCTCCTGTGATC